>SMSQ01011490.1:0-32275 GCA_019453375.1 Ctenoplectra terminalis | reverse complement strand
TTTTTTTTTAGGCAAAGAAGAAACAATTTATCAAACATTGAAACAAGCAGCATTGAAAACAAAGACATTCAAAGTTTACAAGAGGGACGAAATCCCTAAAAAATATTATTACGGAAATAATACGCGCGTTGGACCTATTTTCGTTATTGCAGAAGTTGGATACGCATTTCAGAATCTTCTTGACAATATTGAGTGTTACAAAAAGAAATTTAATATCACAGGTAGCACATATAACATACAAGCATTTGCTAATTTCAGTATAAACATATTTAAGTGTACTAAATTTCGCGAAACATTTATTTTTAGTAAACGGTGATTCAGAGTTCGGTCTTCACGGTTACGATAATGAAGCGATAGAAATGCATCCATTCTTTTTCGCGCAAGGTCCTGCATTTATGCCCAAGTGCAAACTAGAACCTTTTAACAATCTTGACTTATTTCCGTTATTTTGTAAGATACTTGATCTACGGTGTCCAACAACGAATGGCACTTTACTGCATGTAACCAAGTGCCTTAAGAAGCATCAACAGGATGTTACAGTAATCGCGTATCGAATTTTGTGTAAGTAAAAAATTATACATTCTTATGGCCACAGTCATTATCACTGTCCATTATTACCACAGGCGTAGCCGCTACCATATCTATGACAATGGTTGGAATTATAGGAGCGATAGTAATGTTCTATATGAGGAAACGACGTTTAGGAGGAAAAACTTACAGGTAAGTAGATATATGTGTTAGATTGCTTTTACTTTTCTACCAACGATAAAAGAAAAGAAAAAAAAAATACAATTAATGATTTATAATTATTTTATAAACGTCAATTGTAGAAAATATTGTAATTTTCGAGTTTGTGAAAAGTTGAAACTTAAAAAGCATTCTAATAATAAAATATTGATATTTTAATTTTTCAGGAGATATTATCCAGTGGATGGATAATGTGTAATAAATATCAAGCAATGTATGAAATATATAAATTTTCATATTACGTATAGATAACGAAATGAACTAAAAAAAAAAAAAGTAATAATAATAATAATAATGAAGGCATAATAGTGAGATATAGGATCGTGACGAAGAATAATTAAATATAACGTTAATTTCGTTTTTTATAAATAAAGTTTTAATTTTTAAGATCGGTGAATAGTGAAATGTTATAACAAGATTTTAGTAGTTTTAAATAGTTAACGATCTACTGTACTAATTTTAGAATTAGTTGTAATTATATTATAAATATTTTTGAATTCGTGCAAGAGCATGTGTAATTTTGGACTAGATTTTATTAGAAAATTGTCAAGTATAATTGAATAAAAAATACACCGAAAAGGTTTAATGCGACAATTAACTATCGAAGCACAACTAGAAGAAAAGTAAATTCTGTAACAAGAAACGAAAGATAAATTTCTCATTTATATGTTTACAAAGAAATGTATCATACAAAGGGTTGTTTCCTAATATTTCTCTCTCTTGTGATACTAATACAAAAAAAAATAATCAAACTCGACTTTTTGTTTTTAGAAGAATACCGGAAGATTTGGAAGCACAGTACCATTGGGACGAAAATCACGATATCGAAAATGCTACTTGCAAGTAAATTTTCAAAGATCTGTTTTTCAAACTTCCGCTTTCTATTTTCATGTTTTCGAAAAGTAAAAGAAAAAAAAAACGAAAAGAATTGCTATCTCTTTCTACAAGACAAAACAAAAAAAAAAAAAAATCTGAATCTCGTATCGACCGGTGATTGTTAATGATTTATTTCTCTTTTCAGATTAAACAATTTTCCAGATTTGTTCATAATTGTATGCCATTCGAAGAATAAACATTCATACGCATATAATGCAAATGTTAAATATAGGAAATCTCTTTTTCATTATAGGTGACACATACTTTACGCATTTCATTGTTAAGAGAATTTTCAAACACATATAAATGAGAAAATGCTTCTGTGATAAAAAGAAATGAAAGAATTGATACCTTCGAAAGAAAGAAATGACTCTTTGAATAGTGTATATAAACATGTGAACAATCATTGTTAATTCGTATTATAGGTATACAAATTTTTATGAGTTTCCATAAAATACTTCCTCTACAAACTTTTTATTCTTTTAAATTATAACGATACAATGTTTATTACAATAAATATATATACATCACGCGTTTCATAGAAATCGGAGATACCAATTGCCTTTTTGCTTGCACCAATATAAGAAAGTACAAGTGAAACTCGAGAAATGCTATGCACGATATACTTAATCGAAATAATAACAGAATAATCAGCATGCACAGTATTACCTTAGAAACTAGAATTTAACATAATTTATCCTGCATATTATCCATATGGATATTTTACAAAATTCAATTTAAAGACCAAACATACTTATCATGATTATGCACCAATTGTATGACAACCCATATGTAAATAAATCGGTTGTAAATAAATACTATGAACGCTAAACCTATCTTTTGTGTCTTATTATTCGGTGCAGAAATTGTAACAAAATAACCGTGACGTTGTTTATAAAAAAAAAAAAAAAAAATGGCCCAAGAGCTTGTTCACCTGATTATTTACAAACGAGTCAGGTTTAACAAGTTATGTCATCGATGGCCATCGCTATCTCGCCTGACGCATCCCAATTACTAATAACGATGACAAAGTTAAAAAATATTATGTAAAAACAAAAATAAAATATCGAATATACTAATTAGTTTAGAAAATTACAGTTGGAAGATTAAAATTAAGTAAGCTAAAAAGATAGTCCCAACAAGTAGGTTCTTAATTTTTATTACACTATTTGTTACATTTTAATTGCGAACCGTAATTGTAGAACGTTAAGAGGGTAACGCCTGGTTAATTAAATAAATTTCTTAATATTTAGTTATTATCGATCCTGCTCGTGATAAAGATTTTTATCTAACTCATCGATGACCGAAACTACTGATCGAGGTTGAGGTCGAACGCACGTTGCATTATTTCATTTCAATCTACATTACGACCAGAATTGTGAAAAAGTATTTGCACTGAGACCGTGATAAATCGTGGCTGGTGATTATCGCACAAGGAAATGTAAATTGCAAGCCTCGGAAGTATCGGCAACAAGAATTGATTATCGAAAGAGACACTGTAAATTTTACATTTCAGAAAAGTCTGCTTCGACCAAACTGCAAATTCCAATTTTATATTAATCACGATTTTGAATATTTATAAAAATGATCGTACGATAAAATTGAACGTGTCTGGAATCTTACCAGCATAAAGCAAGCTTGTTAATCATTGAGAATATTTTTAAACAGAGTAAAATGTGAAATATTAACTGTTTAAATGAAACAAGGTAGACTTAGGTAACCGCTTAAAAAATAGAAAAAAAAAAAAGTGTTTCATATACTTCCTCGAAATTCTACCGCTACCAGACACACAATTATACGTTTCTATCAGCTTTTGACCATGGTTTTTGTGTGAATACAATTCCATATAATTGAGTAATACGGAACTTCAGCGAATTGGACGCAATTATCCCGATACACTATAAAGCGACCCACATAATGGACGGGAAATATTTAATAACTTTTTTAACCTTGCGTTAAAATCACTGGAAAGATCAAATTATTGGGAAATACCGAAAACCGTGTTGAGCTGTCCGGATTGAGTAGCACCATACTTGTGATTTACCTCCATGATCTCAATGCCATAGACAGCTGACCAGAACAGGTTCGAGGTTGCAGGCATTGAAATCTCCGCGTATTCCATACGTTTCGGTATGGATATAAATCGTACCTAATTATTCCATACACATACGGATTTTATTGAATGAAAAAAAAAATCATAAGAACCTTGAAACTCTTAATTCTTATCCTCTAAAATAATTTTTGCGGGAAGAAAAAATTTTTAATTCAATCATAATCGAAGAGGTAAAATTTTATCACGCGTATGAGGATACGCATGATTTCAACGATACTTTCTTAACACTGAAACTACTGAACCGGTCAAAATGTATGTAATAATATCTCACAGAAATGATATAAATTTACAAAATTTATGATATTTACAATTATTTAAATTTAAATTTCAGTTTGGAGAATTTTTCGTGATTTTCTGTGAAAAATAAAGGTAATGATTTGTCCTTACGTTATGTATTTTTTTTTGAATACCTATAATTTTTATTTCTTTGGATGCAAATTTAGTTCAGTGTTAATTAAATAAAAAAAAGAAATATACTTGTTTACCATAAAAATGAATGTTTTTCTGAAAACTAGCAATGCAAATGCATCGCGTGCAATATGTCATACTGTGATTTCTATTTACATATTACGATCATCAATCGTGTGTTTTAACGCGGTAAGATAATCGCTAAATTTGTCGAATAGTAACGGAGAGGAATTCAATAAAAGTGTTCGTGGGGAAATTACAAATAGTGTGATCGCTGGTAGGAGGATCATAGAAGAAGCTGGGTATGGAAGAAGGGGTAACAAAGTTTTAATCTGTTTCTGGATAGCGTGCTTCAACATGCTATTGACATATGATAATTATCGCGCGTGCGTCAAGCATCACATTCGAAGAATTGTAAAATTTTCTTAAAAGTGAGCATCGTTGATGCGCGCCTCTCAGTTAGCCGTCGAGCTTCTCGGACGAAGGTTCGTTTAATTAACTGTGGTTCGTTTCTAATATTTTTGTGCGTAAAAATTAATCGTCTTTCGGATCGATCAAAGTTTCACGAGTTGCAGAAACAATTCATATTTGGTTTATGAGCAACTTTTATGTGATGTGTGTCGCGAAACAATTTTTATCTCTGTTACTCGTGTCGTTTATTATTATGTAGATTTTAAAACAAAATAGTTCTTTGAAAAAAAAAACGTGAAATTGCATTTTACGGAAACGTATTTCAACATTGATTTATCATTGCTGTGATTTGCTTTGTATTAAGATGAAAACAGAGTTTAAAATAATTTCAAGCAAATTTTTAATTATCTCTCTGCAAACTACAAGTTACAAATGACAAGTTATCGGTACTAAATTCTTTTCCACGTGGATAACAAGATTTTTAATGAAACATTTATAAATTACAAATCAGAAAATTGTCTTATTTAACGTTTTAAGGTCTTGGTCGTAACTCTCGGAACGAATCGATAAAAGGATCGTTGAAACAAAATAATTATAGAAAGAAGAAAAAGAAACATTGAACCTTGATTTTTAAGCAAAATTTTTAAGCAAAATTAGTTTTCCAAGGCTCGTAAAAATTTCACGGCTTGTAAAATCGTATTTATGGTGCAATGAACACTTCGTGATTTAACTGTTCGCGCGACAGAGGTTTTCGAGTGACCGTTTGTAACTTGTAAATTCATTAATATCATCAGTTGGTGAATTATTATGACAAAGACTCGAGATAATGTGAAATTTCTTGAATTAGCCAATGATTATTCTTTTATTTCAGAACAACAATGAATTCAAAGATGCTGCTTACATGTTTGGCGTTAATTGGTGTCTTACATCCACTCGTTCACGTGGTGTCTGCTCAAGGTTTGCGCTTCGAATCGCCTTTCTGTTCGTGCATGCACTTCAGATTCCATTACGGTCTCGAAACATAGTCTTCCTTTCGAACCGAGAGATATAGTCCTATAATTACAAACGAAACAATAAACCGTGCGCGACCGCGTAAAAATTGAACGATCTAATTTATTTGCTTTTTTTTTTCTTTCTTTTTTTTTCGAGATGCTAAAGCAACGCGTCGCGAAGTTACTGGGTTATAAAATTCAGTTTAAGCACGCTTCGTTCGATGTCTCGTTCGATAGAAAATATTTCCTTAGATTCGCTGATGATCGGTGTAATCGCTCCACGCTGGAAACGTGTGCGATAAAACATGCAGTATGACTTAATAGCATTGCGTAATGTCAATATTTAACGTAACATATTGATACAAGATGCATCGATAAATCTACTTCGCAAATTTTCGATATCTTTCGCGTGCGACATCGTTGTGTTTTCTTTCCGTTAAAAAATTTCCTATCTTTGAGATCGATACGAAAAAATGATTGTCAATACGCATCAATACCTTCTTATTTCAATTGTACGGCAAATATTTATTTTTCTTTAAATTAGAACATTTTTTTCTTCAAGATAATCTACAAGTGAGCTATATTTAATAATTGTTTAATAATTATTTTATCGATTGGTTCGCCAAGTTAAACATTTTCCATTTACTTATTTAGATTTTATGAATAAGTTGATGATTTCTTAAAAAAAAAAAAAAAAAGAAAGAAAGAAATAGGAATCGACTTGTGTCGAAAAAAGTTCGAAGACCGTAATGGGGTTAAAAATAATTTAATCTCCTCAAATTATTCGCCTGTAGATATTTTCCTTGTATCACATAATTCGTATCTAAGTCGTAATTAACTATCATTCGTATTAATTAATTTAATCGATCATATTTCGCCCGAATGACATAGAAACAAGGGGGGAATCCTCTAGAGCTGGTCGCGTTTTACATAGAAAGTTAAGCAATCGGTGACGCACGATTGTCCGAACGCAACCAAGGTCTGAACATTGGAACTGTGAGAGGGAAATGTTCGCGTGATCCGACCAATAGTGGAGGTCAAGGATAATTAACGTTAGTATTATCTCGTTCAATGATAATTCAGGTCTTTCGATTCCAGTTAGTTCCGCGAAATTGATAGAAAGTGGATCACAGATGAATCAGCTGCAAATTAATTGTGGACTGATTAATTGGCTCGGTATCATCTTAGACTGTGCAATTTACGAATTAAATCCATAACTGAAGTGTTCGGAAAACCAAGATGCCATAAATATTAAATTTCCATTTTTCCTACAGTTTTTATCGCAGGATAATAAAAATTATTACGTTTCGTTTGAAAATGTGAGAATTCAAATTAGTACGAATTTGCATTTTTCCTGCATTTTTTATTGCACGATCACAAAAATTATTACGCTTCATTTCAAAGAAAACCATGTTATTGCAATTATAAATCATCGGTTCGTTAACTAAGAAAATTTAATTTCGTAAAAGATATTAGAAAATTCTCCCTTTGAAGCCTTCAATGTTTGATCCTAATTAAACAATCCTTGATCAACGAATGGTAAGTTAATCTTACGGATAGATTTTACTGCGAATATTTTGTTACATCGATAAAATCGTTCAATTTTTGGTATTATTTAATTCCAAATACGCAGTGGCTATAAGTATTTACACAACCTGTATTTATCTTGCCATTTACGCGCCGATTAATCAGGTTTAACCATGTCAAATTTTTACGATTTCAAACATTTGAAGTTTCTAGAAACAAAATATAGAGTATCGTTAAAAAAATGTGCTACTTAAAAAATACTATTGTAATCACTGGTTCAGCTACGAATTAAGCGCATCGTAGAATCGCAATCGATTATAAACTCATTATCAAAGCGATTATAAAACGATCTGTTTTTTTCTTTTTATCGCGTGCAGTTCACTTTTATGCGGAAATCAGAACCGTATAAATATTGATAAAAACCAGTCAACTAGATATCAATTTACATTTTACGAAGCATAAAGCAGGATGATTTTGTTGAGAATCTACAATCGATAGCTTCATTAGCTTACAATTACAAGAGATATCAATTTGACCGCGTTTAGAAACGAGATCCAGTGGTTTGTTTATGTTAATATCTGTATCAATATTTTCGTTCCGTGTGTGTAATTGTAGGATGCTGTAGATTAATGCAGCAATTATTACGCGCCGCGTCACCGGAAATTGAGCCTCGGATACGGCATACCTCGAGTGCTAATTTCAAATTCGATCGGGAATCAACAATCTGGCTTCTATCTTGCGAGGGAAATTACGTAATGAAACATGCAGAGAAACAAATATGTATCCTTCGCCGTATTTTCTGAGAAACCAGTCGATGATTGCGATAACGAGCGTTACTTGAAAATTAACATTCGTATTTCGCTCCCGGCTACAGCGTTTATGATCGTATAGCTTGGTAACGGTACTTTAAAGATTTAAAAGTAAATGTACATTCAGAAATGGGCAAAGCATTTTTTCGGACTCGGCAATTTTGGACGGAGAAAATTTGTTCAGAAACTTAAGAAGTCCATTGGATCGAACGTTCAGTCAATGTTCGGTTTTACTAAACTTCTTCTAAATTGTTATTTAAATTACTGCTGAAAGACAGCTAATTACACAAACTGTTACAACTTTGCTTAGATTATTGATAAAAAGAGAAAGAAAAAAATGTAACGTTCGAATCCAGTTATTCGAATGTGAGCTTCGGTTATTTGAATAAAAAATGGTTAAAAATTAGGAGAAATCAGTGAGTTCTCAGTATACGAATGATTCAATTGCCAAAAATATTGAATCTCTCGATGTGTTTGTATAAACTGAGTTCTACCATAATTGGAAATTGGAATATTTACTAGTCGTTGAATGTCGATAATTTAATTACACGTGGGTATTCCGAAAAGATGTTTCATCTTTCGTGAGATAACGAAATTGTCGATGCGAAACTTCCCTTGAAAAATTACAATAAATCCCAGTCACTCCATAAAACGCATCTATCTCATCCTCGTTAAATCCAACGTCGAAAGCAAGCTTCTGAATTTTTTTTATTAATTTTCTAAAAATTACCAAAACTTCGCCACATCTAAAATTCCATAAAGAAAGCAACCTACCCACTTTCCTTCACTAATAAAACACCTTTCAACGAGTGAAACATTTAAAAACCTGATCTACCATCGTCTTCGTGACAAAAACAAAATTTTTAATCCAACATTTTATTCGAAAAACAAAATTACAGAAGCATGCACTACGCCGAACCAAGAACCAGGCGCGTGCATTAACATAAAAAGTTGCCAGCCGTTGGTAGCGATGCTGCAGAGGGATGGTCTGGCAGCCGGTGATTATCTGCGACAGTCTCTGTGCAGGTACGAAAATGGCGATCCGATCGTTTGCTGTCCAGGAACACCGGACAGGGACAGCAAAACCGTGAAAGAAAATGTGTACGGACCCTTGCTTCCACCGGACTGTGGCTTCAGCAACATCAGCCACACCAAGGTGGTCGGTGGTGTCGCAGCTAAGCTTGGTACGCGGTATCACGTTTTACTGTCTCTTTTGATCAATCGCTTCGAGACAATTTCAGAGGTTTCAAAGAATAATTTTCTCTCCAGATAGTAATTTTACTTTGCTAAAAATTTGTTTCCGTACGATGAAACTCAAAGCAATTAAGCGCTACGTCAGTCCTTGCGGAGCGACGCTAAACTTTTCATTTAAGCATCGCTAAGTTTCTGAGAATCTATTAAATTACTTTTCTTTGCAGACTTTTATAGTTTTCTTTTCAAATTCCTCGCTATTTTTCGACCAAATGTTTCTGAATTCGTATCGTAGCACGCAATCTAATGCATATCTAATGGAAAGTCGATGGAAATTATTAACAAGAGCTCGATGTTATATTCTTTGCACACGAATCTCAATTTTTTATTCGTTTTTCTCTCTCTCATTTTAATAACAGGAGGAATGGATGTTCTCTGACCAGCAGACTGATTTTAATATTTGTAAAGATGGATAGGAAGGCATCGAGCTAACGTGGGATCGATAATAATAATTATAGGCGATGTTCTAAGGCAAACTTGTATAATAACCGTAATACTTGTAACATCACAGGTGCATGGCCCTGGATCACCGCACTGGGTTATCGTAACAGAGCTAACCCCTCGCAACCAAAATGGCTGTGCGGTGGTTCCCTTATATCAGCCAGGCACGTACTGACCGCCGCCCATTGTGCAGTTCGCGATGATCTGTACGTGGTTCGTGTCGGAGACTTAAACTTGTATCGCGACGACGAAGGAGCTCACCCGGTTCAAGTGGAAATCGAAAGTAAAATACTTCATCCGGAATACGTGGTCGATTCGTACGTGAACGACATTGCTGTTCTTAGGCTGGCGCAAGATATACAGCTTTCAGGTAAGCGTAGAATTAAAAGTAACTTAAAATCGACAAAGCAATCAAAGCTTTTTATCCAAACGTTTACAAGTTAAACGTAAAATATTAAACAGAAGCAACAACAAACTCTGTAGCGATAGACCACTCGTTTCGCGCATGGAAATCAATTAAATAAAATTGCAATTAATTGCACAATAACTATTAGTAATTACCATAAATAAATTAAAATCTGTTCGTTTATTTTACCATAAATAAGCAAAGATCTATTCGTTTATTTTACCATAAATAAGCTAAGATCTATTCGTTTATTTTACCATAAAAAAGCTAAGATCTATTCGTTTATTTTACCACAAATAAATTGAGATCTGTTCGTTTATTTTTCAGATTATGTGCGTCCAATCTGTCTTCCCGTGGAGGAACCCCTTCTAAGTAAGAACTTTTATCGATCCTACCCGTTCGTTGCCGGATGGGGAGCCACCGGATCACGTAAGTACAAATGTTTCAATCGCATCATTCAACGATTACAATTCTCTTTACTTTATTTTTCTCTTTGCACAGACGGTCCAGCCAGCAACGTACTAATGGAGGTGCAAGTGCCAGTCGTCAGTAACGAGTCTTGCAAACAGGCTTACTCTACATTCAAAAATGCAGTCATCGATAACCGAGTTTTATGCGCCGGATACGCTCGCGGTGGGAAGGACGCCTGCCAGGTAATTTAATTTAAAACCAACTATAAACGTTACAGACTTTACCAGTCAATAAAATCGAAAGCTCTAATATAATCGGTACTTATACAATTTTAATTTCTATAATTCTCTCAGGGCGACAGCGGAGGACCACTGATGTTACCACAAACATGGACCTTTTATCAAATAGGAGTCGTTTCTTACGGCTACAAATGCGCCGAACCCGGATATCCTGGCGTCTACACTAGGGTCACGGAATTCCTCAATTTCATTATCTCAGCGTTGCAATGAAGCCATTAATAACGTTCCACGGATACACGTTTTTCATGTTTCGCGCGGAACAATAAATTACACTCCATTATCGTTTCTACAGCAGCGAGCTCTAATTTAAATATCTAGTTTTAAAATGTACGAACGACACCGATTTTTGTACACGCCACTATAGTCGGTCTTTTTTTAAAAAAAAAAAAAAAAGAAAAAGATACTCGTTTTTTGTTATTTTAATATCGTTACAGTCATGTAACATCTGATACGTATAACAGTTCACGAAGCTTATTATTATAAGCTTCTAGTTTCCATTCATGTATCATAATATTCTTAATTTTTATTCCGAACGCGTACCGTTGTTTGTCAATTATTTATTAACACTTATCGCTACCGCGATAGTCACTTAACACTTTGCCGACCGATCGGGGAGATCTCCCCATTTTAAATTAAGTCGGTGCCCGACCGATCGGGGAGATTTTCCATTTTGACTGTAGCAACGCGTTTCTCGTTTTCTGTCGTTGTTAACAGGTTCACTGCCATGGGGGTCACCGGTGACCGGCACTCGACTTGGCTACAGCGCCATGGGGGCCACCGGTGACCGGCGATGCGACCAATTGTAAGATACATAATTAGAGTAAATATCGATACCGATAAATTTTCAAATAATACCACTTTACTATAATGGTTTGAAGAAATTAATGCCGTACAGAACATGCAAAAATAATTTTATTAGTACAAGAAAAATGTAGATATTATTTTGTTCAACATAATGTATATCGCATAATAAGAAATTCATGTTGGCGCCATGAGCAAACTACCTAAAATGCTCGTGGCACTCAACCTCGTTAACTACCTCGACCTAGAGTTTTTCGTAATTGCTGACGAAGTGCTACCGTGGAGTACAACATATAATAAAATCAACTAATTTTTAAGGCTCCTTAGGCTTTCCCAAGAGCGGTGGAAACCGAACAGTTCCCTGTGGCGCGTGCGGTCGGCAAAGTTTTAAAACGACCAGTGCACGTTTCAGCAGAAACGTTTCTTTAACACTAGAACTACCGACGACTGAAGTATACTTATTTCTGCCGGAGAAATCAAAGTAGAAGGTATTTAAAATAATATATAATGAAGCTGAGACAAAAGTTTATCTATATTTTTAATAGAAAATCACGAAAGATCTATCCAAAGGTACCATAGTTAATTTATAAAATTTCCGTGAAAAATTACGAATCATGGTCAATTTGACCATTTTGGTAGTTCTAGTGTTAAGCGATTTTCATAGCGCTCGAAGATGTCAAATTATAAACACATGTGTATATAATACATGCACAAATTCTCCAGAAGATAAATAAAATATATAAAATAACGCATATACGCGTTTCTCGGCCGTAGCAACGCGTTTCTTTGGGACACGTACACGAGTCTTTCGGCCTTATCGATTGTTTTCGCCGAACGCATATTTCGGTTCCTCGGCCAAATCGATGGTTTCCGCAGAACACACATATGCGGCGGCAGTCCGCAAAGGGTTAAAACGTTTGAAACTAATTTCTGCGATTCAATTTTGGCGCGCGATTCGAATCGATCGAAAGTAAGGCACCCGAATCTGTTCCAGCTGATAACGCAATATGCGGAATAGAGGAGGACTGTTATCATGGCCGATAATAAATTATCGGGACTTTATTTTTGCCCGCGTCGTGCGGAAATCTTAGTGCGTGGTATCGTCGTCAGATGTCAGGATGACGTTGATAACGTCGCACGTGTTACGTTGCCGTGGTTTAAATAAGTTGGCTGGTCCGTTGGGATTAGCTGCGACAGGTATTCTTGTTAAATCGCGGCCGTGTTCAGTGTTCCATAAGCACGCGAGGAAAATGTCGTACTCGGCTATCGAAAGGGGTGCACCTAACACCACCGATTACAGAATTTATTTCAGTAAGTATTCTACGACATAACCTTAAACATTTATCGGATTTTCCGATACGTCCGACCAGCAATGTCGGCATCGGTCGTTCTATTAAAAATTCAAATTTTTTCATTGTATTCGTAACTCGATTCCTGACCTTTATATCGCCTCGATGTAACTCCAACATTTAAGATTACATTTTTGTTTCCTTTTTATTATTTTTTTTTTTTTTTCTCGTACGCTGAATTGCGAACACGCGTTTCACGTATCTAGTTTTTTCTACGCGTTTTTTGGATATTAATGTATGAAACGACTCGAACGAATAATTTGTTCGGGTTTTTAACGGTTCGTGTTTCTTCGTTCGATTGGGAACGAGTTTCGCGTAGCATTAGCGTGACATTTGATTTAGTGAAAGGATTTGAATGCTTTCGATACGACGGAAAAAAAGAATGAGAAAAAAAGAGCAGGATCTATTCCTCGCGTATGTTGGTAGTTGCAGCTTATTTTTGTTAGTTTTCTTTTAATTTTAATAAATATTGTAATTTTTCTCGGCGGTACGGCTGATAATTATTTTAATTGATTTATTTCACCGCTCTGCCTTGACCTAGCGTTCACATTTTTTGTTAACGACGAATCGAATCATCAATTATTTTCTGCGAGTTTCTTTTAGGAGATTCCGAGATTAAATAAATTATCTTTCGATGTTGATCTGAATTTTTCTATCGCACGTTTTGTACGACGTTACATTTTTCTTTTTAATTTTAGTTAATTCCTTTTTTCCGAGTATTTTTCTACGCTATACTTTTGTATGTAGGAAACGATGTTGGCCCTATTTCACCCATGCACGACATTCCACTTTATGCCGATGAAGCTAATAAAATAGTGAATATGGTTGTTGAGATACCAAGATGGACGAATGCAAAGATGGAGATCAATCTTAAAGAAACATTGAACCCTATTAAGCAGGATGTTAAAAAGGGCAAATTGAGATACGTTGCCAATTGTTTTCCTCATCATGGATATATATGGAACTATGGTGCACTGCCACAGGTACTTTAAATGATTCATGAAACTATTATCAGCATATTATATTATCAATACAAGGAATTAAGGTACAAGGAAATTGTTCTTATAACGTGATAACAAAAGATGATGCAGTTTGTTTTATTGCGACATCATCTATCGTTTAAAAAAATGATATCATCAATTTCATTGGGATTAGTTCATTGAAGAAAATGAACCGATTGCATGATACGGAATACATTCATATTTTTCTATCTATGTATATGTCATTGAAGCGAATAAAGAATGGCTTATCAGAGCTTATGTAAACTCTCAGTCTTAGTTCAAGGGTATCAGTATATTTGCTTGTTTTATACAATGTTTTGTTCTCACTCTTTCTCATTTTACTTCTTAGATTTAAATACTTTTTAAAATAAACTTGCGAAATATATTATAACAAGGAATGATGTTTATACGTATTACGTATTTATTTTTGTTTCTTTTGTTTTTTAAAATAGACATGGGAAAATCCTGAAGTATTGGACGAAGCTACTGGGTGCAAAGGGGATAATGATCCTATTGATGTCCTTGAAATAGGATACAGGGTAAGGAATTTTTAACAAGAGTCAATTAACGTGTATAATTGACAAATTTTGATTTGTACTTAACGAAACGTTTGTCATTAGGTAGCAAAAAGGGGAGAAGTTATAAAGGTGAAAATCTTGGGTTGCGTTGCACTCATTGATGAAGGTGGGTATATCTAAACGAATAGTTAAGGATTGTTCCAAGATTTTATTTAATTTTTGTTTCAGGTGAAACTGACTGGAAGATAATTGTTATCGATGTCAATGATCCTTTGGCAGAACAAATGAACGGTAAGACTTATCTTCTATAATTTTTGGCCATATTAAGTGGAGTTTAATTTATTTTGAAACTTATGAAATTTTATACAGACGTATCCGACATTGAGAAGCATTATCCAGGATTAATGAAAGCTACCATTGAGTGGTTTAAGATTTACAAAATACCGGATGGTAAACCGGAGAATCAGTTTGCGTTTAACGGGGAAGCAAAACCTAGAGACTTCGCGTTACACGTAGTGGAAGAAGTGAATCAGCATTGGCAGAATCTTATTAAACGGGAAGCTCCCGCAGGAGGAATCGCATGGTTCGTAAATTCGTAAAATATTTCGCACGAAGGAAAGTATTTATCCGAAGCTAAATTAACAAGCAAAATTTTGTTTGCAGTACTAATATTACTGTAACAGGCAGCCCCTTTAAAATTACTTCAGAAGCTGCTGAAGAAATACTAGAGAAGGCCCCGGAACCACTGGAGCCTCAATCAGTGGATCCAATTGGTGAGTTACAAACCCTCATTTATTTACACTAATTTGTTAAAGTTCGAATAACACATAGTTGTGATTTACTTGCAGTTAATAAATTTCACTTCGTTCAAGCACTGCAACATAAATTGTAGATGTACTCAAGCTACTAACCCTTAAAAAAAAAGTTTTCCAATTCTATTTGTATCGTTACTTGCATGTTTTGTACCAGTTGATATTAAATAATTGTTATTGAAATACTGTGATATTTGATTTCAGTCGATAAGTGGCATTACGTGCATCTTAAGTGAAAGTAAAGAGGTATTCTCGCATCAATACATCTGTTGATGTCTACACACACTTGCTTCTTTCGATGGCACATAATGGAATACCACGTATTACTCCCACAAGTTGCTTTACAATAAGTTTTGATACATTCAATAGTTATAGATAGTATTTAAACGCGATAGCACGTGCGTGCAGTACAGTATCGATCAACTGTATATGTACCTTATTATTTATTTAAATATATTTGTAATTATCCAATTGGAAAGTATGTACAAAGTTTTCTAAGTATGATCCAACAACTTGTCGAAACATCCTTGTTACTGTACTGCAAGCACGTACGCGCAATGGGCACTAGAAATGAAATATACTCTTGTCAAAGGTTGTGATACAACTTTAAATATCCAGGAATAGGGTATTCTAGATAATAAAACTTATTTTTTTCCTCAGAATTTGTTATATTACAGACATCGTGTAATACAATAAATTAGTTTGCGACATAAATTTCGCCACGTTAGAAATCTTAAATCCTCCATCCTTATTTCCCAAATGTAACTGCGAGAAGAAAGAAAACCGAGACTATAAATTTTCTCGAAGCAAAAGTTCAAGAAAGCTAAGAGATCGATGACCAAACGACTACTTTCAAATAATAAACCATCGATATATTCAATAGTACCACGAGCACCGGCTTAATTGCAAAGAGAAGATGGTTTGCACTTCGTGATCCTGTCGAAGGTGCGTGCTTAGCCACTACATTCCACAGGAAGTGGTCTCCAAGGAGACATTCGTGTCTGCTTCGCAGTGTGCTTAAACATACGAGCTACGAGGCATATACATCGTCCTACAGGACACACATCTAACCCAGACTAGGGAGACGAATCGACCCTTTGGTACAATAAATTTTCAAGCAAGATCTGACACAGAACAGAGAATTTGAACCGTGGTGAACAATAAAAATGATTTAACAACCAATTACAAAGACTATAAAATCTTTCCAATTTTACTTTTTACCATATTTCAATTTTTTTGCGATTTAAAAATAATTCTTTCTGCAACGAACAATCCAAACGTGGCTTAAAAAATAAAAATAATCTTAGTAATTCATCCGTATAATAGAATTAAAAAAAAAACAATTAAATTTTTTTACAAACAACAGACTATCCAAACGTGATATTCTAACTCCAAGGTTTGGCTGTATCAATTTGCGGTTAACCGGTAACGTCGCAAGCCAGCCGACGACAAAGAAGAGGCAATATTTAACAAATATGAAGCAGCGACCGTCTCACAGCGTCGTTGGCTTAGTAACGTTTCCCCCTTTGTCTTTCTCGGGGATGCGATCTATTTTGTAGAGGAAATGTCTGCGCGACGTTGTCTTCCTGGTTTCTACTCCCACGGGAAGTGTCTGTGCACTTCCACCCGAGGAAAATAGCTCGAAGAGAGGTGGACGGGGCTGAGAGGGGATGGTTAAGATACAGTGCAGGTTGCGCGGTAAGAAAATAGTAAGACAAATTGCCAGGACAACTTTCCACTCGA
This sequence comes from Ctenoplectra terminalis, assembly GCA_019453375.1. Classification (NCBI taxonomy): domain Eukaryota; kingdom Metazoa; phylum Arthropoda; class Insecta; order Hymenoptera; family Apidae; genus Ctenoplectra; species Ctenoplectra terminalis. The sequence goes on along the minus strand of SMSQ01011490.1, from coordinate 15,360 downwards.
AATACAGGCCTGCTTTTATGTCTCTAAGTACCTTCAAAGAAAGGACGAAACTTAAAGGAATTGTAGAAAGTACCTGCCACATGTATCCCCCGTTACTGAAATCTTGAACGTAACTCCTGCAGGTATAGCGCCATAACGTACGTGCACGCTCATCGCTGTGCCATTACTCGAGGATCTCGTCGCGCTCGCCGCGATAACATTAACTTTCCTTAAAAGCTCGATAACGGTAACGATTTAATTTTACGACGCTACCTCGGCACCATGCTTAAATCGCTTCTGATACTCGTCGCGAGATTTCTATCCGATACTCGCCAGCGAGCACGAGCATTTTTATCGATTATCGATCACCGATCGGTGATTCGATATTTTTTTTTTTTTTTTATACCCCCGCCCCTTCCGCGGGTCGTCGCCATTTTTCTTTCCTTTTCTCCCGCACGGGTTCGAAAGGTGAGCGCAGTAATTTATAACTACAATCGATGCGCCTTCGAATAATCGTCAACGTCGAAATTCTTTCTCAGATTGTTTAGAGCAGCTAATTTAACGCCATTAGAAGCCAGATAATAAAGGAACCGGCGAGATTCGTCTCCAGCAAGATCATTTATCACGGAACCTCTAATCCCGGACCCGAGCTGGAAACAGCGAGGAAAAAAAGGTGCTCCCAACTTCACGTCATTCCGCGAAATTCCTCAAATTCTTCTTTCGCTCTGTTATACCTACTGTTTCGGAACATCGCGATAAAATTCCTAAGATTCCTAATTAATCGTGCCTTAGCTCTCTCTCTCTCTCTCTCTCACTCTAACTCTAACTCTAACTCTCTCACTCAGTATCGAAACACATCGATGCATCATCGAGCGCAATGGAACGTCACGCAACGAAACTACGCGTCAACGTGATTCCTGAGTGGCTTAGAATCATCCTTCGAAGATCCCACCTAATTCAATACGGGCTCAGGAAGAAGGCACGTAAGTAAAAAGAAAAAAAAAAGAAAGAAAGAAAGAAAGAAAGAAAAAGATAAAAAGGAAGAAACGGTACAAAAAGAACAATCTTGCCAGGTTGGTCCGCTTTCTGGGCGAGTATCCGGTGCGAGACTGGATTCCTTCTCGGTGCCCTCCTGCCGAATTCCCCGCGCCCTTTTTTCTCTCGTCAACTCACTGGCAACACCGGCTAGGTGAACCGAGAGCAGGTGGAGGTATTGACTGGCGCAGTGTACCACGCGCTCGCGCGAATCTTGCTACCAGAGACTCTCGCCGGCGTACACGTAGCCCATCGAAAAGGAACAGAGAGAGAAGGGTAGTCCGGTTTATATAGGTAACCGCCCGCAGCCCCCGACCGAATCCGACCAATAGGCGGCCGCGCGTCTGTGGTAGTGCGGCGTCGCCTCGACTCGGCTCGCGCCGTCACAACTCGTTCGACCGTCGAGCTGAGCGCTTCCGCCTCACGGTATAACGAGGAGTACGAACGTGCCGGAGTTTACGGTGCGCGCCTTTTCACTGTTCCCTTATCATCGTTCGCGGACCATCTTTCTTTCGTGGTTGTTCGAATCGGTTCGCGGTGCACGTGTTTCCAATAATCCGCGGCCCGTCTAGTTTCGTCAGTTCACGGTGTACGGTGCTCTGCCGCGGGAACAAGAGCCATGCGATTTTCGTGGGTATTCGTGGCCACGGTGCTGCTGGTTCTATTCACCGGGGCGAGGTGCAAGAGGAAATTCGATGGGGATTTCGAGTTCGCCGAAGAGGTGAGTCTTTTCTTCACATTTTATTCACAATTAATTATGTGATCAGCTTTTGTCAGCATCCACCATCGCCACCGGTTAGCTAACAAGTCAGGACGCATTTTTCTTCCGAACCAGCGAAGCTTTGAGCGGCGCATTAATACGCCGGCTTGAAAAGCACCGATGCTCGCTCTTGTTCCCGTGTAATCACTCGAAAGGGCTAAAGCACGGTCACGAGTAGGTTTCCTCGAGTCCGCGTTGCGTGCTGTTTACACGGAACGCTTTGTTCGAGTCCTGGTACATTCCAGAGGCGGTAAAACGATTTCCATTGGAACGCTTCGATTTTGTTGTCAGTTGTTTACCGATGGAGCTAAGCTCGAAGATCGGACACGCATAGTTCGTGGTTCGTTATGTTTTTCGCCAAGTTAGTCGTAAGACGCAGCAGTGTGTTCGAAAAGTTCGATCGTATTTGCCACTTGGTGTCGTCAAGGATACGATTCAGGTGAAACGAGCCTCGAGAAACTTGAATGCGTCGTAAAAACGTCGCGTGATAATATAACGCTTTGTTTTCGTCCTCATGGCCCGGGTGTATCTTGTGTTTTTGTTGTCCAATCATCGTACACTCGATATACAACGTGGGTCGCAAAAAGCGATCCTCCTTGGGTGTTTAGCGAGTTTTGTGTACAGTTATAGACTATCGTATAATATAACAGGAATAACACAAATATATTTAGGACGACTATTGTCGCGTTTATTTGTTACCTACTGAGACACCAATAAGTATCTGCGAGGAAAAATTTTTTACATTTATCGCACGTTATTCTCTCGTTCTGTGATTACTCGATGTTTTTCGTTAATAACTCGTTAACAAAACAGAATTTGATATTTTCGCGAACGAAGAAATTGCGTGAAATTACCTCGGTCACTGTCTTCGCAGTGTCTGGGATAACCTGTATGGCGTGTTGTACGAGAATCGTGTTATATGTACAAAAAGAAAAAGTAGCAATATCTTTAATGCGTCGTATTAACTGGCGTTATACAGGAGTTTAGCGTGTAGCGTCGAACGTTGGATGAAATTAGTTTCTTTTTTGTTAACATCGAAATATAATTTGACCTTTAACAACGTCCATAAAATACACGTTTATAGCCGTGGTTCATTAGGCAGCCGTGGAGCACGCAATGCAGGCACTTTTACTTTCACGTAACAGGATCGCTGCTCCTAATACGAGTTATCGGTGTAATTGTTTATTTTCTTCGGGACGATGGCGTGCTCGCTTTCTACGCGTTCGATCTTTCGCCTAGGTAAACACCATCATCGAAAATAATTATGACGTACAGACGCGTGTGCGTACGCGTTTGTATCGGCACGTACACCGTACGCCGAACAATATTATGTTTCCATGGTGCGTGCACCGTGTACCTTTGAGTACATGGAAATTTTTAAATTACAGCCAGCTTCGAGTATGCTTTTGACTGCAATGCAGAGAGTCTGGCGACGGAGGCAACGGAAAGGGAAAAAAAAAAGAAAAAAAAAAAAAAAAATTCGCGTAAACTTACCGTTGTTGGATCTTCACTGTTTCGCGTAAAAACAGTCGTAACATTGTAGCAAGAGCCTCAAGACTTAACGCATTGTTTACCATTCAAGGAAATCTCTCGGTTTTTTTATTTCTTTTTACCGCAGCATTCGTAATAAATAATATTTTATTTTTGTACCTCGTTCTGTAGCATTTTATTTCACGATACTCTCAGAAAGGAACGATGCACTTTATTTTCAAGCTTTCCCGTTCATCGTTCTCGTAACGTAGCATTGTTTGAAATTCTGTTGGAGTATATTTTGAAAAATACTTGAATATGTGCAGCTTCTGCGGTTGACAATGCGTCAAGACACAATTATCGTGGAATAATGTATACCGTATAAAGTCAGATGGAATACGTATTTATATAAAACTATTTTTTGCCTTAACCTTTGAGCACCACCCACGCACCATGGAACGTTCCATGCGGAGTGTATCTTTATCGACGAAACCCGCGTTAGGGTTGAATTTAGAGCGCCATATTTGATTTTTCCTCGAACAAAGCTTCCAATAATTACGCGAGTTCTACCAATTTTTATGATCCCGCTACAACTTTTTTTTTTTTTTAAACGGCATAATTACCAAACTTGTAAAAAAAAAAAAAGGAAATACAAAATTAAAAATAAAATTAAAATAGGAGTGTAAAAATATAAAATACGAGGAAAAAATAAAATGAGCTATTTCTGGAGAAACAGCGGGAAATTGATCGATGGCTGGCTTTTAAATATTAATTACTTTCCTGCAGCCCTTTCGAAAAGAGAGATATGCATTGTTTTACGGATGACCAAATACTTTTCCAGTTCCGTTACGCTCCGACCTTGTTTCCGAAATGCAAACACTCAAAGCAACATCGGTTCAGAAAACGCTATCTCGTTCCACGGATTTAATATCCTGAAGCTTGGTCGAATTTGACGAAACAAGGTCAGGAACGAAACGCACGTGTGTTTATCCTCGAGCGGTCGGCCACACAGCGTCGTTCTTAAATCTCGATCGAAAAGTTGGTTTTATTGCTGTTGCGAGCTTAATATCGCGCTCACTTTAAATTTATGAAGCGCCGTTTTCAACGATGCTGCCCCAATTTTACCATTGCTATAACGTTATAACTGTACGCGCCGCTGGTGTATGCACCACCGACGACACTTGACCCCTCTTATCTTTTCTCCTTTACGAATCGTATTTCCATTTTTCGACCCGCGAGACCCGCGAATGGAGAAACACGCGTCGCAGCGGCTTCCCTTCGTGAGAAACTGTTGAACCACTTACCAATAACGCCTCGCTTTCGCGATAATTGCGTTTTTTTTTTTTTCGCCGTTGTTCCCCCTCGTTACTTGGCGAATGCCTCGGCGTTTTCCGCTTACGGCGAGTCGCGTTGGAGAATGCGTTTTCGTTCGTGGGAATGCGGAGGAATGTTGTACTGTGAGCGGAATGTTGGTTAGTTTTTGAGTATCTTTTATTGGACGAGGAAAATAAAATTGGTTGGAGCGAGGGTTTATCGTTGGATTGATTATTTCAGGGATGGGATAAAATTTTTGTTTGTAGTGAGAATATGGTGGGAACGGTTTATTGTAATTTTTAAATAATTATTTAAAGGATGATAGTGGGAGAATATTATTTTTGGTTATAACGAGGATAGAGTGGGAACGATTTATTGTAATTTTTTAATAATTATTTTAAGGATAATAGTGGAAAAATATTTTTTTTTGTTTATAGCGAGGGTAGAATGGGAACAGTTTATTATAATTTTTTAGTAATTATTTAAAGGATGATAGTAGAAAAATATTTTTCTCGTTTACAGTGAGCATATTATGGAAACAGTTTATTATAATTTTTTAAAAATGATTGAAAGGATAATAGCTGAAAAATATTGTACCTAAATACAATTTATGAATTATCGACAACGGTAGTACAAGTAGAAAAGGGTTATTTCCACGAGGAAAAAATAAGGCTTCGTTTTCGGGAAGATTGTGTTTCAAAATAATTTATTAGATGCACTTGTATCTATTCCTTTCCATTCGACAAACTATTTAAATTTTGCACTCGTGCAACCACTTTGAAAGAACGGTTTAAGCTTTGCTACCACTGCAATTAATTCGAATTTACAACAAAGTTGGAATATCGTAAAACAGTTTTTTCCGCCCTTTAAACAGAGAAGTGTTTTTTTTCCAGGTAAATTCATAAATTTCCACCATTTATGCAGCGTCGTATGTTCTTACCAAATTAGTTGCCAGTACCACGTTCAACCACGATATTCCTTTTAACAAGTACAGTTACCAAGAGCAGATACAGATATTCACAGTTGAGCCAATTATGCTGACACAGATTTCCTTTCTGTTTATTCATATGTATACTATAACTGTCGAAACATAGCCGGTTCAACTCTTCTCTAATATGGTCCTTAATTAGAAGAAGTCTGCACTTCATCGTGTTTATTCGAGCATCGTGTTTATCGATACACCACCATGTTTATTCGACCGATTTTTCTACCCCTTTTTTTTCGGCAGGCCAGTTTGTATAAATTAACCTTCGTTTTCGTCGATGTTTTTACACGATCAATCCTCGATCGTAATTTACACACACGATCGTTTGTTTGCAGTCTCGTTTCGAAAGGGGTGAACGCAACCCTGGATTTTTTCTCTTTTTTTTTTTCTTTTTTTTCTCTTCTTTTTCTATTTTATTTCATTTCATTCGCACGGCTATCGATTGCTCGGCAATTTTAACGTCGGTATCGTGACCACGAGATGATGATGCACAACGGAATCGATCGCAAACCAGAAACGACAACTTTGTTTCTCCACCCCTCTGTTTGCTCGAAGGAACTTCCCGACGCGAATTATGCTTATCATTTATTTACCGTAACCGAAGCCAATCGATCAGGCTTGATTCGATAACCATTGTCTAGATATTCCTATATACCCGGGCGGAAAGTTTCTTGCCTTTTCTTCTTGTCCTAACCGCTCGATGGGTTTCGACTGAAAATTGAAGTAAAATTGCAACATCCGGATGGAATTGCCATTGAATTTTTATTTCGAGACTTCTTGTGGTTCTTGTAGTTCTCGTACTTTCTTCTTGCTCGAAACAAAAGGGTCTGGAGTCTTAGCACCGGACCGAGAGGAAGAATCGAAAGGTGGGGAAAAATTTGAAGAACACTTTGGTTATTTTAACGCGTTCTGTATTGAGAGAAAAGTTGGCGTTTCGATGGTGTTTAAGTTAATTTGAATTTCGAAGGCCTTAGAAGTTACATGTATCTATATTTTGTACATTTTATTTTACTTACCGCTGTCCTGTTAAATTTTGTCCCTATACTACTGAATTGGTACCAGGCTATTCATAGCAACTACTGGTAAAAAGAAAATGTTTAAATTAATGTAAGAAACCTTTTTCTGTTGCTAACAACCTTGCGATTGATACGATCTTAAATTCTCAAATAAAAAAGAAAGGATTTCGATCATAGAGGGTTAATTAATTTTATTTTTCACGATAACAGCGAAACGTATTTAAAAAATTGTGTATTGCAAACAAAAAATGTTTAAATTAAAATAAGAAACTTTTCTATTGCTAATAATCTTGCAATTGATACGATCTTAAATTCTCAAATAAAAAAAAAAAGGATTTCGATCATAGAGGGTTAATTAAATTTATTTTTCACGATAACAGGGAAACGTATTCAAAAAATTGTGTATTGGAAACAAAACATATTTAAATTAAAGTAAGAAACTTTTCTATCGCTAACAATCTTACAGTTGACACGACCTTAAATTCTCATGTAAAAAAAAAAAACTTCGGTCATAGAGGGTTAATTAAATTTATTTTTTACGATAACAGCGAAACGTATTCAAAAAATTGTGTATTGGAAACAAAACATATTTAAATTAAAGTAAGAAACTTTTCTATCGCTAACAATCTTACAGTTGACACGACCTTAAATTCTCATATAAAAAAAAAAAACTTCGGTCATAGAGGGTTAATTAAAATTATTATTCACAATAACAGTGGAACGAATTTAGAAAATTGTGCATCGCAAAATTTTACATATACAATAAGAATAATAAATATTTATTTCCCGAAGAATAATACTTTCAACGCACGTCCTCGAATTCCATTTTATTGGTCTCGCAAGGGGTTGGATCAGCCTATTATAGTTCTCCGAGTACAGGTGTTCCATTATACCAAAGACAGGCAGCAGAAGTCTGCCTTTATGAACATGCTGCGAAACAACGTTCATTACAGCCACGTTATTGCAGATCTTGCTACTCCCGTTTTGTAATTTCAATAATCGAGCCGCAGCCTTGTCGCGAACCACAATCCCTCTCTCCCCTCTGTCTCCTGCTTTCTCTCTGTTTCTTGGTGGATGCGGTTTATAGGTACACACCAGTCGCTTTCCATCGGAGAGAAAATCGATTATCCCCGTGGCGTAATGGAAAAGAATTCCTCGTATCGATCGTCACCGAGAGAGAGACAGAGAGAATACCGTGTGACCTAGTGGCGCGAAGGTAAACGAGCGTACCGGTTGCACCCGCTCTTTTTCACGACCTATTGTTCCTCATAAATTACTACTTACCCCGATCGCGATAGTAATTTCTCTTGTTGCTTTCGTTCATACCGTATGACACGAACACCGCCACCGTCACGAGAACGTAATAGTAATAATAGATATCGAATTGTGCATATTTTATCGAGGCGGCCGCAGTTTCGCGTCGACCCGTGTCCTTTCGTTGCCGTCCTACGGTTCTCGAATTTTAGTTTCGCTCGAAACACGTTCCGAATCGTCTTCCATTGCTTTGTGGAGAGATTTCTCAATTCTTTACAGTATAATTATTTTTTTTATCTATTTTATTTATTTTTAGTCATCCCTGATATGTTTTGCCAATTAAATTAAGGGGGTGGTTATCTGGAAGACTTCTTTCACAGTTCTTTTTTTTTTCTTTGAAAAAATGAAATAGTTTTATTAGTAAATATTATTCTGTTGTAGAGATCACATCTTGAGGATAATTCGGTATTTTTTTGGTTGAAATATGTTAAAAGATTATGGAATTATAGGCGATGCCGTGGACCTCGTTTTTTTAAACGATTTGCAGTGACCGTCGTCGTTCGAAGTAAGATCATTGGGTATCAGAAATTCGGAAAGTTTCAGATAATATATAAAATTGTCTAGATTCTGGTAGATTTCTGAAAAATCAAGTCACTTCTTGGTGATTTCATAGCGTAGAGGATTGAAATATGTGATTCTTACTGAGAAATTATTTAAAATTCAATTTGTAATCCGGTTTATAATCCTCTTTGAGCTACTTCGAGACACTTCGTACCAAAAGTAATGAAAAAAGAAAAATAATTCTCCTTTCTGGTTAATAATTTCTTCAGTAATATCCACGGTTCAATATTCCAGCGTCGACAAAAATTGATAGCGCGTTCAATCGGGATCAAAGAAAAAGACGATACCCGCGATTTGCATAATTGCTATTATTTACATTTCCATCTAAGCCAGCCCCGAACCTTTAAGTTTCCAGCGAAGAGCGCAGAAGAGGTTTAAACGTTTCTGTCCGCTATTTTCACCCCCGTCCGCTTCAACCCCCTTGGTTCGACTTTGTCACGCGAATTCTCGCTGCGACGCGTAGATTTCTCGCATGTTTTCCACGCTTCTGTTTCTGTGCGGTCTCTGGCCCACTCGAGATCACTCGATTATCTCCTTTTGTCCTAAAAGCTACTCGATCGAGGGTGTTTCGTGCTACAACCCCTTTTCCTTCCTTTACAACCCCTCTCGGACTGCTGTTTGAGATCGTGAATGGCTGCGTTGGGATATTATCGCACGGTTCGTGGATCGAGGTCCTTAGTGCAGTCTCGTGTTTATTTTGTTACTTAAGTTGCAAATTGGAAGCTCGAATTATCTTCGCCAGCTTATTTCTTTGTCTAAATATTTTGTTACGTACGAAGCATTTAGAAATGAAATTCAAAGATTTAATATTTTGTCTCGCGGTATTAATTGTGGTCCAAACGTGACCAATTCCAGTTATATTTATAATGAACTTTAATTTTGATTTTTATCCTGGTTAAGGGAATTGAAATTTACTACGGAGGGCTAATTATCGTGAGAAAATTATAAGTTAAGATTTATTATCGAAAGAACACGTCTTTTTTTATTTATCTGTGAAGTAACTTGAGTTACTGTTTAAATATATATAGAAACAATTTCTTAAAATAATAATATCAGGTAATATTTCACAGTTCTAGCAGAAAATAATTTTTCTCATTTCTTGTAGATCACAATTTTTGAACCGAGTGCTTCCAAAATTAATCGAATCCTATCCATACAAATTCCCACTACTTTTTCCAAAATCGTTCCATTTTATAACAACTGTTCCACGTTAAAAATAATTATGCACTCCTTCCAGCAACGATCATCCACCAATTTTCTGTTACATAAAATTCCGCGCAGCCATTTCGTATTTCATACGGTTCGTTTGGAGGAAAAATGAAAAGAAAAAAGCGAGGAAAAATAAAGAAAAATTAGAACGATGCCAAGATGGTCCGGCTGTCGAGTTACGCTGGACTAAAACGGTCATTAGGGACCCTTTAAAAAACTCAATACGCTTTTCATAAATTACGAAGCATCGCGACCGCATCTCGGTCCGCATAATCCGAATACCGGTTCGGCCGGGTATTTATGGCGGGCACACACGCTCTTTGAAAATGTGAATACACCCTTTATAGGTCGCTTGTACACGTACGAAAGGTGTTCATAAGCTCGAATTTATCGCGCAGGAAGCCGCGGCCAGAAAACCAACCCTCGCCACCGTGTCTACTAAGGGTGCTTTTATAAACCTCTTAGCGTGGAATAAAGTGGCCCCGAATGCTACGAAATCTCCCGTAGAATTTCGTTTCTATACAATTTTCTTGCAACCGGTGCTCGGTAATTGGCCAGGTCGCGGTAGGAATTCACCGGAAATCGCGGAAACGACGTTTCTGCCTCTCTGTTCTCGCGATCCCTCGTTTGTCTTTCGTGGCTGCAGAGGAACCCGTACCCCTTTCGGTCTGCGCATTTGTGTTTCGTTCCTCGTTTCTTGGATGTTAATTTATACATAATAGTTTCGTTTGTCCTTGGGGGGTTGCTCGAGAGGAATTAAAGGATTTTGCTTAGGACGAGGTTTAAACTTCCTGCCTTGTTGTTTTGTTCCAAGATTATACACGGGTTAACGTTATGTGTTCGCTGATTTAATATTTTAGGTATTATGTATAATTTGTGTTCCGGTTATATTTTGTTTTGCAATTTTAAATCATTCTGAAGGGGGTGAAATTAAATTTTATTGAGAATTGTAAAGATTGCTTTTGATCTTTAACGTTGGTTGATATTGGGTCGAGTCGTGAGTAATGTTTCAGATATTGTATATAATTTGTATTCGGTGATATTTTGTTTTTGTTATTTGAAATCATTTTGGGGGTGAAATTAAATTTTATTGGGAATTGTAAAGATTGCTTTTGATTTTTAATGTTGGAGTTTTATATTGGGTCGAGTTATGAGTAATGTCATTTGTGGTAATCTTAAAACACGTTTTTAATTAAAAGATATTTATTGAAATATTATACAGAGCGGTACAATATATCAATGAAAACGATCGCCTCGAATAATTTTCAAGTTATAAAAATAACAGGAAAATATTTTTAAGCGGTTTCGAAATGGCTCCAGTTGTCTAAATATTGTTAAGACTATAATACAACAGCTCCTTTTATAGCAAATAATTTTATTCATCAAATTGTTCCCTCGCTTCCATGGCTCCGAGCATATTCAAATAAATAATATTTATTCCTGCATTCTATATCCTGCATTAAATATATTTTTCCATCGGTCAACAAGCTTCTCAATGCCCCTTTTGTATCAATTATTAAGCTTCGATTTGAAAAACGTTTCCGCCTGTTTTCGAATAGCTTTTAAATTCTATGAACGACCCATTAGCCTTCTTGAATTTTTTGAACCTAAAATTTTCTAACATTTATAGCTTCACTGCCAAATAAATTGCATCGCTTCTGATTCAACCCAATATTTCGATTGTAATTCATACCGCGTGCGTAATTCGATGTTGCAAAGCGAACAGTTAATTATCCTAAGATGTTAATTATCACGACTGTGTTTTGTTCGCGTATGAAGCTTGAATTTAAACGTCGAAGGTTCCTTTGAATTTAAGAGAATTTATCATTGAATGGATCGAAAGTTCAAAGTTGACTCAATTTACAGGGACAAATACCAACGATTGTTGCAGCTTTTTTTTTGAGACGAACGAAGCGGTTATTCCTGGCGGAATAATTGAATATATTTCGTGCCTGTGTGTTTCGTTGCTCCGGTTGGTAGAACGCGCAATCACGCGAACCATATCGGCACGATATTTATATCTTTTGGTATAAAAATAATGTTTCTTTTTTTTCGTTCGGGTTTTCTTTAAGTTCATAGAAGCCAGGTAATGAATAATTGATCCAACTTGAGAAGAGATGCAAATTATTCCGGAAAGACGATAAGAAAAAAATGGTGTAAAAAATATTTAACGATTTTGTTTGGGTTCACGAGTGCCAGATCGGAAACTTGGTTCTCTATTCCGTGAAATGTTTTACTGTGAACTGGAAGCTGTCTCCGAAGAGTTTTGAATGTTACATGAAGCAAGTTGACACGGAATCTTGATTTTATCACCGACACGGTAGCCATCGATCAGGATTGTTTGTTATTTAAATTTTACTTCCAAGATTTCCTAATACTTAAAATATCGACCCAAAGTCGACTCTGTCCAAAATTTATTCCTCGGGGCACTAAGTATCCAAGAATCTGTTTTTGAAATCACTGGTGTCCTGAAATATTCTTCGAATTGAGTACCGAAATCTGCTCTCCGAAAAATATTATATACCAAAATCTACTTTCTGAAAAATATTAAATACCAAAATCCACTCTTAGAAAAATATTGAATACCAAAATTTACTCTCCGAAAAATATTAAATACCAAAATCCACTCTCCAAAAAATATTAAATACCTAAATTCACTCTCCGAAAAATATTAAATACCAAAATTTACTCTCCGAAAAATATTAAATACCGAAATCCACTCTCCGAAAAATATTGAATACCAAAATTTACTCTCCGAAAAATATTGAATACCAAAATCTACTCTCCGAAAAATATTAAATACCAAAGTCTACTCTCCTAGAAGATTTCTCTTCAAGAAATATTAAAATATTATTACCATGTCCTGCTCTTCAAAAAATATTAAATACTAAGACTTACTATTCCAAATATTAAACACCACAATTTTCTCTTCCAAAAACACGGAATAACAAAATTCCTTTCAAATACTATTACCTACCACCAGATTTCCTTAAAAAAAAAGTCTTAAATACCAAAATCTGTTCTCCAAAACACCAAATCTTTACAAACATCTAACCAACCATAAACATATAATTCACATTCCATTAAACATGAATTATCTCTGATTTAAAATTTCTCGTCTGTCTCAGAGTATCTAATAAAAAAAAAAGATAGAATCGTCTTCGTTGAAAATTCCTTTTTTTCCACGAATAAAACGAGCCGTGATCGAGTCGAACAGTGATAAACTCGCTCGGTTGCTCGATCGTCGATTATGGAACTGCGTCGTTGTGTTCTGGTGCAATGCAGCAAAGACAGGTGGAGCAAATCGCCTCGAACGTTGCAGGTGGTAGGAACGCGAGGAATGCCGACCGACACCTTTGGCAACATTTGCCAACTCTCCTCCTTCGGTGTCACATCCATTCACCTCGCAATACCGCTTCGCCGATCGCCTCGCGAGCTTATTGTTTATGGCCGCGCGAAACTGCTCGAGAAGGCGTGTCGGATACGATCCTTCTTGGTTTGCTCGTGCTCTCGAGATATCTCGTTTTTAAAGGCTTGTTTGCTCGTTCCTTAATTTCGTCCCGACGATCAGGGACGATTAGCTCATTCGAAGCTGGGATTTATGGTTGAATGTACGTACATTGTTCACTTTGGTTGAACGGTGTGATTTGTACAGTGTTAGATTTTCATTTGAAGTTTGGATTCTTTAATTTTTAGTTTGGGCGAACAGTTTGATCGAATTTTGTTTCTTTCAGTGCCCGGTTTGGTTAAACGCGCTTTGGTTGAATTTTATTTGTTTGAGTATTTTGTTAGGTCGAATACTTTGGTTGAATTTTATTTGAGTATTTAATTAGGTTAAATACTTTGGTTGAGTTTTATTTGAGTATTTAATTAGGTTAAATACTTTGGTTAAATTTTATTTGTTTGAGTATTTAATTAAGTCGAATACTTTGGTTGAATGTTATTCCTTTCGATATTCAATTTAGTTCAATTCTGTTTCCTTCAGTGTTTGATTCGGTTAAATGCTTCGGTTGAATTTTATATCTTTCGGTATTTAATTAGAATTTTATTTCTTTCGATATTCAATTTAGCTCAATTCTGTTTCTTTCAGCGTTCGATTTGGATTCGGTTAAACGCTTTGCTTGAATTTTATATCTTTCGGTATTTAATTAGAATTTTACTTCTTTCAAATTATAATAATGAATAAAATAATAGTGCACGTACAATTGATAAATTTTTCTCTAGTTTAAGCATCATCCGAGGCAATACACGTTCGGTACGGTACAGCATGACAATATGATAAAATTTTACAACCGATCGAACCGATCGTCAGTCAAAACTATCGATTCTCTTTGTCAGATTGCCGCTCGTTAGCCACGGAGCAGCCATTGCATCGGTGATTCGATGCGCCCGTTCGTTTCATTAACTTTATTTATTTATTTATTCTTTTTNTTTTTTTTTTTTTTTTTTTTTTTTTTTTTTTTTTTATTCCGTTTCGACACGAACCTGCAATGAGTCACGATCGGGCCAAACGAGATTTTGTTTTATATAGGTCGTCGGATTTATTCCGTCTCGGGGCGTTCGTGCGGCGGAAAAAAAAGGCTTTCGGGCACGGGAGTAATAAAAAAAAAAAAGCACAAAATAGAAGAACAGCATGAAAAAAAAAGGAAAAAAAAAGGAATCCAGATTCAACGGAAAAAATATTTCGAACAATCTGAACGCTCTATCGCGCGTCCGCCTCTAAACAATTTGCATTTGTATCGCTGTATATTTACCGCGAGCTTTTCGCGGGTATTTTTTGAAATTAATTTTCATCCCGCCCACGCCGTTTTATCACTGACATTCTTCGTATTCGCATCGGAGCGACTTATCAGCCCGTTTAAATTCCCCGGCGACGAGAAAGTAAAACTCTCCTTGTGCCTGAAGTAGCTGTTTTATACGTGTTAATCAGATTATTCCCGTCGACGTTTAGTATTCGCGAAATCTAGATCGCTCGCAACCTTGTTTCGCCAGCATTTATATGGTTTCGAATGAATATTATTAAGACGCACTATTTTAAAACGCTAATATATGTATTTTTTTTTTAAATATCTTCTGTTGGGAGTTTTAATTAAAGTATCACCTTTTTTTTCTTTCTTTTTTGTTTTATGTATTTATATGTAGGAAAAAAGATTTCTGTTTTTATTTCGAGATTAGTTCAAGGTTTATTTTATAATATTTAATATATGGATGGAAAAAAATTGTACAAGTCCACAACAGAGTGGGCTTGGAACGGTCGTAGAATTGCAAAAGATGTTTAAGCAGACAGCAATGTTTATTAATGTAGATTCTATTTACAAGGTGAGTTCAAAATCAACACCGGCCACTTTTAAATGCAACTCTGTTCCTTTGACGTGTTCGAAGGTCTCTGTGTGGATTTATTTGTCGTGTTTCCCCGTTAAAAGTCACGACACGGCCTTAAAGAAACCTTAAAATGCAAGGTAGCTTCAGCAGATAATTCAAGAAAATGTTTTCTTCTCTTTTCCTTTTATTAAACCCATATCAATATTCCGGGAGTTAACCAGTCCTAATGAACCTAATTTCATAAACCAATATTACCAGCAGCATCGGAGCTCTAACAATTTAAAAAAATTCTTCCTTTTTTCTCGTTAAACTCATAAATCTTCCAAACATTAACAAGGCGTAATAAACCTGATCTCATAAACCAACACTACTAACAGCGTCAAGAATTATATTTG
>SMSQ01011479.1:0-44579 GCA_019453375.1 Ctenoplectra terminalis | reverse complement strand
GAAATTACTTTCCGAACAACCCAATACGAATTTATTGGTAATAGCACTAAAAATGTGAAGTCTATGGATTAACTGTAAGACTAGAAGAACGAACACAGAGGAAAAACAAGGAAGGATAGAGTTAGAAAAAAAAACCTGTACACTTTTATGGCTTCTCTAATTAGCGAATCAGGATCCTTCACACATCGACTCGTAGCTAACTTCGTTAAGTATGGCACCAATGCAGTGTAAACAATTTCGGACCAAACCCGTTATACACTGCTCGTCATAATTATAAGGCACCCCAAATTTTTCCAGTTTCACCGTCTTCCACATATTTATGGCGAATAAAATCGATCAAATTTATTAAAATATTGATAAAAATGACAAAAAAAGTCAAATTATTGGGAAAAAAAGGAATACATAACTTAACATAAGGATGAATGTAATTTTCGATCGCGTCATAATTATAAGGCATTTGAAAAAATAATAGTTTCATTTCACGATAAAGCAATAATACAACGTTTACCAATCACTATAATTATCGCTACGATAAATAATATTAAAAATACGAATCGGCACACTATTTTTCAAATTATTAAGCGTATTTGTCGATAATTCGCTCCACGCGTGCGTTATCGCTGTCTTAAGTTCATTAGCGTTTCAATATTGGTGCTGATTTGCATAAATATGGCGAACAAACATCAAGATTGTTAAGATTAAACTTCTTCTCGGCACTAAAGATAACTCAACCACAGAAATAAATATGAAAATTTTAAAAGTTACACGGTTCTGCGCTTGATTCGTGTTTCTTGCATATTCCGGTGGATCAGTTTTAAGCGTGCCATTAATTTTAAGCGTACATTGTACGGTGTCTAACCATCTCATACCGTACCTCCAAAAATTTCGCCGATTAAAATCAGTTTCCCAACAAGATAATGCCAGTGTGCGCAAAAACGCGAGCACTCCAGAACGGTTCGTACGAAACAAAGTTATGGTAATGAATTAGCCGGAATGTTCTCCGGCCTTAAATCCGATGAAGAATATTTAAGGGATTTTTGTTTACCGTATTTATGCAAATCAGCACTAATATTGTGGGACATGTAAATAAGTGGGATGTGTCTTTGGTAGATTTAGTAAAGTTTAATGCTTAATATATGTTCGTTCGTGTCGCGGTCTGAATCTCGCGGAGCTTGTCCTGGTCGAGGTTGTAACTCCCGACGTAACCTTTTCGGGGGTGCGAGTTCTTGGCGCGACGTTATCCGCGAATTTAATTTTGGATAACTGATTTAAGACGGTCCCGACTGTTGGACCTTTGGGTAATTTCCGATTTGAATGTCTGTGTCCCGATCGATGGACTCGTGATTCTATAATTCTAGTGTAATGTCCCGACTGCTGGACTCGTGGTTTTAGAATTCGATGGTGGTGTCTCGACTGGTAGACGTGTGTTTTTAGAATGAATTCTCTTCTTCGTGTCGCGACGGTGGAAGGACGAGAGGGCACACTGATTGGTCATTGTTCGAAATCGACGATTTACCAATCAGCGTGCTCCTTAGATACCGCGACCACCCCTTCCAGTGCGCCCTTAGCGCGTTTTTTCTGTGAAGAGGGTGTCGCGATACCTGGAAGACGCGAGGACTTCGGAGGTTCGGCAAGGCCGCGGAGTTTCCGCCAGGTACGAATGTCCGAGCACGTGTATCGGTCGATGTACCGTTCTTAATTACCCTTGGGAAACTCCGAGTTCGTGACAGATGGTCGGCTATCGAGGACGACCAAAAAATAAACTCTACGGTCATTGTAAAAAAAGGCCGGTTGGACGGCTGTAATATTCGAAAATGTCATCGCTCAAAAATAGCCTCTTAATTGCGAGTCTGTCATAAATCGACCAACGAAAATCCTCACGTTTCTGTTCCTTCGGACGGAACAATATACAATATAATAATCCTACCGATGCTACTTTTAATACACTTTATATTTCTACTCTTAACTCTGAACTCTTCTTCTTAACTCTGACTCTGACTGACTAACACTTCTTGACTTCTTAACCGCTTCTTCTTAACTCTCGCTTCTCAACTGACTCGTCGCTGAACTCATTCACACTTTTATCATTCTCTGTGCTCATTCTTTCCTCTGTTCTCACATGCACCCTTTCTCCCTTGCACTCTATCCCTTGCATCCATGGTCCAAACTCTCATCGTCGCGTACACGGTTTTCCCAATCACTCCGTTCACACGGTCCGATCGCTCGGTTCCAAACATTCTTTCCTCGCATCCCTTCAACCACTCGAAATCATTTTGTCCTCAGTCACACTTTCCCTAAACATACTGGCGCCGCCCCGTCGCGACGAGACGGCCACGCGCACTTGAACAACTAGCATTCTAGGCCCAAACACTTTTCATTCGCACCTCTTTCCATTTAGTCTAAACATTCGCTCGTCTCACACATTCTTTATGTCTAATATCCTACAATATCAGAACTTTAATGAATTTTGGACAGCGATAACGCACGCGTGGAGCGAACTATCGACAAGTACACTTAATAATTTTATAAATAGTATGCCGAATCGTATTTTTAATATTATTCTGCACAGCGGTAATTATAGTGATTAGCAACCCTTGTATTATTGCTTTATAATGAAATAAAATTATTATTCATTGAAGTGCCTTAAAAATATGACGCGGTCGACAACCACCTTTATGCTATTATTTTAAACAACCAAATTATGAATACGAATTTTATTTTTCAAAATCGTCATTTTCATCAATATTTTAATAAATTAGATCGATTTCACTCACCAGAAGTGTGTGCAAGTCAGAGTAACTGGAAAAATTAGGAGTGTCTTATAATTACGACGAGCAGTATCTCCGGAAGCGCGAAGTTGCGACACTATTCGACATATAATTGCGAGATGCGTGTCATCAGGGGCCGTGGGGTGGTTTGAGACAGAGTTTGTCAAGTTTGCTAAAAAGTTGTAGATTATACAAAAAAACTCATGCTTACATACAAAATACCCTTTTCTTTTCTATATATTTTTCGTCAGTTGTTTTTATACATAATATATTACTCATGGATCTAATTAACCCACATCAAGATTCAATATCTGCTTTTGTAGTTTAGTATAATCGCGGAATAGAGTTTTTCAAAATCTTGTTCAGTGAAGTTAAAAAATGCGTGTATTTTTTCCATATTATAATAGAATCTCCTACAAAGAAGGAAAGAAAGCTATTAATAATTATATTTGGTGAGTCCCTTTCCTCTATTCTTTCACTACAATCAATATTATTACATGTGCTATTCGGCAAATAATTTCCAGCAGTTGTCTATCGACTGTGGAATTTCCCTTGCTGAAAATTGTTACTTTTACAAAAGAAAATTTGAATGACAGTTTTCCGACGAAAAATTCATATTATTTCAGAAACCGATTAAATGTGAACCAACGCATGTTATTATTATGGTAACAGCTTTCTATTCGTGTTGCTCTTCTTTTCTTCTTAATTATAATATATGCTGAAGTTAATATGCAATTTTTCATTTTAATCTATTTCTAAAATCTCCATTTATCACATATGAATAGAGCCTATATAGGACTAGAATATTTTCGAACTCACAACTTTATTAACTCCATCTTATAATTTAATTGATCATGGCTACTACCTTCGTTTTTTTTTCTTTTTTTTCTGTATGTTTTGCTGTTCCATTTAGTTAGGAGGAATCTTTCTGTCACTGCACATCCACGGGCATGATTGTTCAAATGTATGCTATCGTTTCCATTTTTATCCAGCTACCATACATTAACACACACTTGGTAGCAGACCTAACAAACGAATAGTTGTGCACGCTTTGCAAAGCAGGCTTGTGACGTAACACAGACAATAGAACTCAGAATACATACACATACATATAGAAACGTTTCAAATATCACAAGTTTTAATTTTTTATAAAAAATTCCAAACATTTCTTCACAACCGAACTTAATAGAAATACCTCCTTAATCTGAAAAACTATAATAATTATGAAATTATATTAGAAGATAATGTTCCTAATTTTACAAAAATTTTATGTTTTAAACTTGTTTTTTAACAAAAAAAACTTCTAAGAAGTAAGAAATTTTCCGATCGAAATAATTTAAAAGTAATTCAACGTTAATACTTACTATCATTAAAAGGAATGCAGTGAAAACACCAAAGATAAAACTTGACGTTGCTTGACAAATATATTGTAGACTTATTACGAGCTCGTAAATGGGAGATTTGCTAGTATCAAATGGCAAGTCCATTTTTAACAAAAGTTCTCGATGTGCCGTTACGTTGGATCTTTGAGGCACAAAAACAGCAAATGCATAAAAAACTGTAGATGTTACACAGATACATAGTACACTATTCGTTAAACGGTAAGACAGATGTGCTGTTTTCGACATTAATTTATTTGTATCTATAACAGCATATTTCTGACACTCTTCTTCGATGGTTGATAAAATGTTGCAAATTAGGCTGTGAAACATTATTTGAGATATTAATATTCTCTTAAAATAATGATACTCATTGATATTTATAATTAGATATTTAGAAATAGATTAGCTGGTGCATTTAGATACAGTTCCGAAAAGTTCCGGTGGCTGATTGACATGAAATTTAGAGGGGAGTGGGAAGGGAAGCAGCGGATCGCAAATGTAAAGTTTTAGCTTCGTTTAATCGTTAGTTTCTAAAATATTAATAAAAAATTTTCAGTATCATACATTGAATACGGTGTATAGCAGACACGATTGATATATCGAATGTTGCCTATCCAAATATCAGTAATACAACCGTTTTCGCTGTTGAAGTTGTCGTTGACTGTCAAACATCATCCTCAGTATTTATGGGGTATCCCATGTTAGATTTCTACTCGAGGGCTAGTATAGTATTGCCGAAATTAACCTATGCCTAACTCAACTTAAATCTATGTGAGTGCGGTATTTAATAAGTCAAATATGTCTAGTTCCTTGATAGGTAGTAATCAGATTTTTCGATCACCAAAATTAAAATGTAACATAACGAAAGTTACTTATAATTAGCTCTTATTACTAGTTACATGTATATCTATTGACACGAACAAAGAGTATCAATTGATATACTTTTCACCGATTTCAAGAAGACCTTCGTCACTTTTCATCACATCATTCTGATTGGAAAGTTATTTGCAATTGGTATTAGATACAATTTACTGACTTTTCTTACTAGTCATATGACTGATAGGATTCAGGAGATCAGAATTCATAACGCTCTTTCCAAGTCAATTCATGTTTCTTCTGGTGTTTCACAAGACTCACATTTAAGTCCACTGGTTAGGAATAACAATTATGGAATTGTGTCTGAACGTCATTTTAAAAGAACAGTAACGTATCGAGAACAGAACGAGAGGAAAAATGACCCATAAAGGAATATGGAGAAACATTCGAGTGGCAAAACTCACGAAAGCAGCGTATTGTCGTTAGAAAATCAAATTTCGTGACATTCTTGAGAGTCATCGGGTCTGGGATATTGCTGTCAGAACGGGTGCAAAACCGAAAGAAATAAAAACTCGGGAAGAAATAATCGCAAACATAAAGGAAATTGACGATTGAAACGCGAAAAATGGCAAAGCTCGTTCTGTTATTCGATCAACTTTAGACGACTCAACGTTTGATCAGGACTATGACTGCGAAACGTCAACAGATATCGCGAAGAGGATCAATACTCTTTATAAGCTGAACATGTTAAACGTCTAGAGTTGCTATGCGAATTCTTTATATACTCGTGGAAATCAAACGACACAGTCGGTACGTTTGTTGCTGGACTGAAGGTCATTTCACGTTAAATTAAAACTTTTGAATCGGAAAATTTCGAAAAGAAGTTTAATGAGAAACTCATAATGACAAAGATTCTCGGATGTTTACCAAAACAATTCGACAGTTTTGTAAGAAGCTAGTCACTTTTATCGAATGAAATACAGCGGAGCCTTTCTTGGAAAAGCTTGCCAATGCGATGGGTGGTCAAACAATGAAGGTTTTTTAAAATAAACAACGAAGTCAGTACGTACTTCCAACAGGAAAACTCTACGGTGCGATATATCGCGAAACAAGATTAGGCCATATATTCTAAAAATATTTCGAAAAAAAATGTTCAACAAAATTCACGGACTAGAATACCTAAAAATAAAAGCTACTGTCAAGCAGATGACTACCCGATTCTTTTGGCCAGAAATAAGGAAACATGTTCAGGAGTGGACACGAACATGCATAAGCTGCTAAAAAACAAAAATAAATAAACATACAAAATCTAAATTTACAGTGAAAACAGTGAGTAAAGCGTTCTACGAAAATTTGGTGAGCTGATTTGGTGTACCAAGTATAATAACAGATCAAGGAAAACAGTTTGAATCACAATTATTCAGAAACTTGATTCCAATCCGCAATGTAATGGGAAAGTTGAGCGTCTTCACAGGATTTTAAAAACTGCTTTAAAGGCATACAACAACAGCAACAAATGGACGGAAATTATACCCACAGTATTACTGGAGTTGAGAGCAGTGTTAAGGGAGGATACTAATCATTCGGTGGCACAAATGGTATATAGAACAAATATAAAATTTCCTGGAAAATTTTTCGAGCAATCGAACTTCGAGGTGAAATCTGAATCTTTCGTAAGCAAACAACAATAGTACATAGACCTGTTAAAATCTGTTAAGACACACAAAATTACAAAATAAAAGGTATTTGTACATAAAGGTTTAAAATCTTGCTCTCATGTTTTTCTAAGAGTTGACAGAATCAAAAAACTACTGGAGCTAGCCTATGGCGAACCGTTCTCTATATCAGAAAGGAATGAAAAATATTTCACAACAGTAATCAGAGGTAAGGAAGTAAATGTTTCGACAGACCGACTCAAACTAGCGTACATGTGGAACTCAGAAGAAAACTATAACAAGAGAATCTCAAGCATCGCGAATGAAAGCGTAAACCCCCTTGCGGAAATGCGCGAAAAATGAAAAGTAAAACCAGCGGTAAGATTCCCGGCCGGAGTATAAGGTGCAATATGCGCCCGAAATATGTAAATAGAAGCAACATAAACTATGTACCGTAATTTAGTTACTGGAGAGGAAGGGATGTGACGGCAGACGTTTATCGGGTGAGTGTGGCACGACTGATGAGAGAATGTAGAGTAATGACTGAGCATGAGCATGATTTGACTGAAAAAGAAAGTGTGAAGTGAGCATAGAAAGAGAGAGAGAGAGAGAGAGAGAGAGAGAGAGAGAGAGAGAATGAGGAAGGAAGTTAGAGACCGCGTGCTTGTAGCAAGAAATAGGCCAAAAGGACTGGTATCGGGATAATTGTGCAATAAACAGAGTAGAGTAATAATTATTTTCCATCAACGCCAAAGAGTTACAACAGGCCTGCAATAATCGATTTCGGTGGTTAAGAAAGGTATGATCGGTCACGCGCGACAACACAGTAAGCATTTGCGAATCATGGCTTTGACCCGGACCTTTTTCTATTGGCGGGCCAATAATTCTAGAGCACTGCATTTAATGCGATTTACGCACGTGCATGACCATGAGAAAAGCGATGTTGTCTGATTATCAAGTCTGCAACTGGGTATTTGTCTGGTGATACTAAAGGATGTTTATGGTCGTAGTTTAGGTTGAAATTGGTCAGTCTACCGCCTACTCGAATGAGACCAGTTGAATTTATAAATGGTATAAGTGCAAGAAAACGACCCTTGTATTTAAACCCTGCTCATTACCTTATATGTATGTATATTCAAATTCCTTTTGAAAAACTTCCATCTGCGTCAATTTAATTATGATACGGTGGAGGTGTTACAATTCTTCCATAGTTAGAGGGCTAGTAATTTCAGTTTTCTTTAATGTGATATTTTGAAATCTATGACAATAAGCTAAAACACGAATCAAGATGTTTAATTAAAACATCTCTAATTCAAACAAATCTCTTACATCCGGAGCCTATGATAAGTACCTGCAATTCGGCCAACAGCTTACTTAAATCGATTGATTTTTTTTGCACACTCTTAACCCTTTGCACTCGAAGTTTTTTTTCATTCATATTACCAGCATCTCGAAGCAGTTTCAGTGAAAAAATCATATTTATATATACGTAAATGATGTGCGCATTCAAAGGAAAGACATCATTGTATGTTATTATTTTTTTTTAATTGATTACAGATTCAAATGTTGTGGTATATAAGAAAACAAAAAACTATAACATTATTACATTTTGTAATCGTCCAAGGTGTGATACCTCTTTGTATGAACTAAATATTATTTGCATTGTCTCCATAGCGGAGCCCTCGAGTTTGAAGACAAATTTTAAACTTCGAGTACAAAGGGTTAACTGTATTTAAACTCACGCTTATTTCGGCTTTCCTTGGGCGGTCATAGCACAATTTAGCCTTAGGTACACATGTATGATACCTACGTTTATATCTATTCTACATTATGTTTCTGTATAATAAATAAAGGATAAACTTCTGAAAGGCCACATACAGACCTTGTATATCAAATATTAGCTGCATTCAATTATGGTTTTCCGAGATATTAATAAAAAAACTTTCAGTATCATACATTGACCACTACAAATACAGATTTTGCTAATACATTGGATACCACCTATCTAAATGCTACTAATACAACCAGCTTCGCTGTGGTAGTTACCATCGTCGAAAGTTGAAAATCAGCCTCAGTATCTATAGGGTGCCCTATGTAAAATTTCTACGCGAGGAGCAGTGCACTATTGCCGCCTGCCTCACGGCGGCCAGAAATGAATCCAATCCTAACTCAACTCAAATTTATGTAAATGTAGTATTCGATAAATCAAATATGTTTAATTCTTTGAAAACTAGTGATTAGATTTTTCGTCCATCGAAACTAAAATGTACCGTAACGTAAATAACCTAACTTATGTACTATAGGAAGTTGAAAAGATTGCGCTTGGGACGGCACAGGGGCAAGGGAATCTGTCGCTCATTAATAAAAATATCAGCGAATAATATGCTAAAGTCCAAAATAGGTGTAAAAAAGAGGCATGTCTCTTCCAGTCTGACCACTGAGATCCACATTCCTCGCAAGTGCAATCTTTTCAGCTCTCCATAGTACATCTATGAGATACTTCATATGTACTGAGATCGATATCAATAGTTGACGACGACAACAACCACAACGAAGACATTTGTATTACTAACTTCTGGATACACAGCATTCAATGTAGTAGTCAAATCTGTATACCCAGTATTAATGTATAATGCTAAAAGTTTCTTATTAATATTTCGAGAAGATATAATTAACTGCAGCTGAAGTTTTATATTTGTGTTCTATCCTCCCTCCTTTTCATCTCAGCAAATTCAGTGTTAATCGGCCTCCGAGATTTTTCGGAAATATATAAACTTAAGTAAATAAACTTATGTCTGTGGGACACCCTATAAATACCGAAGCCAATACGAAGACCGGTGTATTAGTGACATCTGTATATGTAACATTCAATGTATTAGTCACGTTTATATTCGTGGTATTCAATGTATTAGTCACGTCTATGTTCGTGGTATTCAATGTATGGTATTGAAAGTTTTTTTTATTAATATTTCAAAAACCAATAAATCGACGAAGCTAAAATTTTACACTTGAAATTCTCCTTCTCCCTTCAAATTTCATGCCGATAGGTAACCGGCGTCTTTCGGACTATAGACATGCACTAATAAATAATGCTGAACAGTTGATCTATCAAATGCTATCAATATTGCGGAAACTAACCAGAAATAAAAAAATTCGGTAATTATTCAGAATCATACCCACCTCTCTGATTTTAACGATTTTTAGATATGTTGTAGAAACGAAGATTTTGATTAACTTTTTCACCCGTTATAGAGACTTCTTGTAGGCCGCCGAGATGTGTTTATAGACACGATAGATAAGCGATCGCATGATACTGTCACGACGCGTACGTATACACAGAAGTACGTAGCTGCAGTTTTTCGCGAAAATCTGTAACAGGCCGAACAGCGGTTGTATGTACAGGAAAAAGTTGTTCAAAATATCGAATTCTACAACATATCCAAAAATAATCAAAATCGGTGAAAAGGGTATGATTCTGAACAATTACTAAAAATTCGATAGCTTAAAATAATTTACGAGAATCGTTCAATAAACGAAGTCACAATCGCAGACAATTCCGAAATACTAATTATTCAAAACTGAAGTTTAAATAATTTTTTTAACATAGATTTCTTCGTTGAAAATGCACTTGTTCCACCATTGTATGAGTTTTTTTTTCTTTCTGTGGCTAAAAATTCTTTTCGTTGCTCACGAACCCAAACGTACGCTGCTTCTTTCACTTTATCTTCATCTTCACTTTAAAACTTTCTTCCTCATAGAACTGCTTTGAGTAGTCTAAACATCCAAAATTCAAATGGTATTACCAAACCTGGGCTATATGGGACGTGTTGCTTTGACAGAATGTAGCTTGAGCATCATGATAAAGGAGAATCACTTTTTTCGGTTGCTTTCCACAGCATTTGTTGTTTATTACTAGCTTTGCGACACTTTCAAGCATATAGCAGTAAGAAGTACTGATCGCTAACATGCTAGTTTTACATAATGGACGATAACAGAACTTCTCCATATTCCAAAACAAATCGGTACAATTTTTCCAATCAATACTTGTACGTTAAATTTCTTTTTCACCGGTTATCTCGAGTGTTTCCATTTCATAGACTGCCTCTTAGAGTCAGGTTTACTATGGTGCATCTAGATTTTATCATAAGTCACCATGAACTTAAAAAGCTGCTCTACTTCGTTCTCATAGCAGCTTTTCAATTTTCTTTCTTCGCGCTTCTATGTCAACATTATCGGTATTCGTTTTAAACAAGTCTTTCTGAAATTAAGCTTTTCATAGACAATGCTTCACGTAGAGCACCTACGTTATACTCGTATGCCAGTTGGTGTATTGATTCTTGCCGATTTTCCAAATCAAATTTTCGATCTACCAGTGAAGTATGTCACTGAAAACTCATTTCTGTCTTTATTAAATTTCGATCCATTTGTAGATGTTCCTTCAATTTATACAGCTTGTTTCATATTGAATACTTATTTTGTTATAAATTTCTGCGCCACTAATCCGCAGCTCTTAAAAACCTGATGATGGTATACTGTTCTTTCAATGTACATTTTTATAGCGAAGCAGCCTTGTTAACAACTAACCACAGTACGCTTACAAGGAAAGCTCATAAAACCCAAAACTAGGATTTTTATGATAGTTTGTCACTCGATAAAGAATCGAAATATATGCACCCATGTAAGTACATTATTAGATATAAATACACAACAGTTTATAAGATATTTAATAATAAAAATTAAATTTGTCTGTCATGAGCGAAGCGGCTGATGACTATATCCTGCTAGGTGAAGGAGCGGTAATTCACAATCGACTTTGTGTCAAAAAATTTGTTTTCTCTTTGATTTACTTTAATTTAATTTTCGTATTACATTTTCCTCTTTCATTCTTCCTCTTTCATTACCGCCGTTATTAAAATATATATTTATCTGAAAATCGTTATTTTCTTGTTTGTAATATAATGCCACTCGATAGTACTTTACATAATTCACTTTGTAGCAAGTCTTGTATTTTGCAATAATCAATGTGCTGTACGACCTAAAATTAGTATCAATACTGGCTGGTATATACTCTCTCATTGTCAGCTTATGATAAGTTGAAAAGTTCCTACAAAAGGTAAACAAGATAAGAATCCAACCACATTCCGCTAATCAACACTTTAAGCATATAAAATCAGGCATAGCATCTACAAGCACAGGCAGACAAGCCTAGAAGAATCCATCAAAGACTTTCAAAATCCTCAAAACTACAAACGAAAACTTCCGACTTATTATTTACTAATAATATTCTGTTTTAAATTATAATTTTATAATAGATAAAATCTTTTTAAAAACAAGATATTTAGCATTTCTCCCGTAACAAATTTTATTAGTGATACAATTTTTTTCAATCCATATTGATCTCCCTTACTTTGTTGCTACAGCCTTATGATTATAAATTCTTACGAGCTGCCATTGGCACTCTCGTAGATAAACTAATTAGATTTACCCATTCTTGAAGTGCAGGAAAAATGTTTTCAGTAAAAAAGTGAAAAAATGGAGGAAAATTATTCTAAGTACAGTCCTCTTCGAAAACTGATTAGAATGGATTTTTCTGTAGGAATTCACTTAAAAAGGGTGAAACTAATTAATGAATACAGATATACTTCACGATCTAGATAATAAATTATAGCACAAAGGAATGATTTTCTAAACATTAAAAACTGAAAAGCTATTGAATAGTCTCAAGAAATTAAAAAAATATTTTTATTTTTAAGTTTATTGTTATACTTATTCATTATTTTATTTCAGCCATCTTTGTAATTATTAATTTAGTTGCAAGTTAATTTTTTTTTTTTTTGTTTGTAAATTTTCATGGTGTACGAATTATCTTTTATATAATTGCTATTGCAATAAATACAATTTTATATAATATAATAAACAATATTTGCATATTGATCGGTATTAAATAAGGTTATTAAAAGAACGAAATATTATACAGAAACCACAAATTTTATAACGCAAGTGGATTCGAAACACCACCAACCTTTTACTTACAATTAGAAAGTTATGACACAGTAATTGCGCTAACAATCTTCCTAACTTAACCACTTACTTTTAAAGGAAGTTGATGAATTAAACATTTACTATTAAATATCTCATAAATTATTGAGTGGCTACGCCTAATATTATACGTACATAGGTATTATCTGCAGGTTCTTTATCGAGGCAGCTTCATGGAATTCGAGAGTTACACCACAGACGAGGTACAGGATAGACCTACCATGTTATGGAACTTCCTGTCCCATGTTGTAAAATACCGATCGTGTAAAAAATCAGATATTTTATTATGCCCTCTACGATTTAGAGTAGTAAGTTTGAGAATTATATGTATACAGTAAAGTTAACAGATGTAGAAAGATTCTCTTTTATTACGTTTTTGTACAGGGTGTGCATAGTAACTCTGGACAGTCCTTAATTTTTAACGTATTGAAGTAGAACAAAATTTTTTATAAAAATTTCATAATACAAGAGGACACATTTTTTCATGAAAATGAATTTAAAAAATTTTATTTTTTAATAAAATAACATTATTTTTTAATTCATTATTTAATATGAATGGAATTATATACATATTTTTTTAGATCATTTGAGAATGTTACTCAATACGAATTCATCAATCCGAATGAATTAAGTAAGAATGAAAAATTTTATTATTTATATGATATAATCAGCAAAACATTGGTGGTTTCATATAGATGTAACAAAAAATATAAATATCTGTAATTGAATTGTTACGCTAGCACTGAATGTTACCCATACCTGCTCCATCTGGCTCGTTTCCGATGTAATAATATAATCGCTTTCGTTGTCGCGTGGAATGACAAAGAAACGAGGGTTAAACGAACACACGCATTCAGAGTTGCTACGCACGCAAAGGCGGCATAGTAACCAAATCGCATCCTAGAACGATTTGTCGTATTTGTTACGCGATTGCCACTTTTCTGGGTTTACTGTCTCGAGCATCGCGGATGTCTTTAACCAATAGGTTGCAGAAGGATAGAATGAGAATTCAAGCAGTCGCGAAATTTAAAAGCCAACATATCGGTGTACTAATACAAATAGACATCA
The DNA here is from genome assembly GCA_019453375.1 of Ctenoplectra terminalis. NCBI lineage: Eukaryota > Metazoa > Arthropoda > Insecta > Hymenoptera > Apidae > Ctenoplectra > Ctenoplectra terminalis. Next base: position 30,851 of record SMSQ01011479.1, on the reverse strand, counting down.
ATGTTAACATAATAATGGCGGTTCAACTTTTTTCTTTTTAGCTTTTTTGAAATGTTGTAAAACATAACATTTTGAACAACTTTATCCTCTCCCTATAAGCGGTGGTCTCGCTTGCAAGGCACGATCCCCAACCCGGAAATTCAAAAAATTATGTAACTTTGAGAATATATAATCTTTATGTAGCAATGTATTACGCATCTTTCTTTTTGCTGCCCTAAATCACTTTGAGGGAATAAAATCAACCCTTGAGAATCTGGGTATTTTTCGATTTTGCGTTATAATTAGCAAACTATAATGAATACAGAAAAAGTTTTCAGACAAAAATTGTTCTTTTTCATAAGAACTACCGTTTGGAAAGAATAATTTTTTTGAAGTTTGTTTTTTAACGTAAAGTTTTAATCAGTAGCCCCAAATACCTATACGACGATATGAAAAAATAAAATAGGTATTTTTGTTTTCCGCAAATAAAGCTTTGTTGCGTTGCTGACTTTCGATACTGAATTTTCCGATAATCACAGAATTTCTGAATTCTACACGTATATGCTGTGATAAAACAAATAGGGAAATTTATATTATATACTTCTGTCGTTTATTAAACGTTGGACCAACATACCAGATGGGAATAGAGAAAAGAAGGACTCGTACAAATCATTATTTTATAAGATTTTTTAATTTTTAGTGTAGTCGTAAAATTTCTTCTGAATTTTTTATGTATCAATTAATGCAGGGATTCAATAAAAAATGGATGAATATCGGTGAAAGCACTCAAGTGATGTGAATAATATTATGAATTGTTCTTAATAGTGATGAAATTCTTTAAAAAAATATTCGAAACATAGAAATTTGTTGCACCACTCACATCGTACAATAGCTCGATTATGGCATGTGGAACAACGAGATGGCTATACAATATTTTGTTGCGAAAAAGCAAATTCTACTAAATTTTCAAAATTATTTAGTTTAATATATCCACTTTTATACCATGCGTCAGCAAATACATCGTAATACATGGCTGTCGAAAATTGATTATGAACGAGGGACTGTAATTTAATAATATTATTCCGTGCATGAAAATTAATGTCGTAATTATACAATACACCAAGCGGTTGTATCATTCTTTTGGTTTTCTTCTGTATTATAAATATTTCTATATGGTGACTAGACGATATACTATTTTATAATGTTATTTGAGCGACGGATTAAAACTTTACGATAAAAACAAATTATTAACTTTTTTGTTTGTAACTTTTTTTTTTATTGCATAAACAAAAATTACATATTTTACCAGACGGTAAGTTCTTATGAAAAAAAACAACTTTTGTCTGAATACTTTTTCTGTATGTACTATAGTTTACTAATTATAACGCAAAATAAAAAATAGCCGAATTTTCAGGGGTTAATTTCACTCCCTTAAATTGATTTTGTGGAGTTCGATAACGTTAACCAATATTGATATCAATATCTTGAGACCAGATGCCTTCTATAAAAATATGGAAAGAAATACATGGTTCCATATAAAAAATATTGATAACTTTAGAATCTCATAAAAAAATTAAGCTCATAGAAAGATGTTCTTTTATTGTTATATGTTTCCTTTAAAATAATATAACTTCGTCACAAAATTTTTTTCATACAACCATAAATAATAAAGATATTGAAATATTTTTACTTAAACATCCCATCCTGTATATGTTAGGCTAATTTTAATTTACATAATTTCATAGCTACGTTTAGTTTTAATTCTAATCAATATTAATGCTGTAATCTTATTCTATGCTGAATTGGTAACATTGAGAGTGACACTAAAATGGTAAGGGGGCACGCGTGCACAAAAAATGTTGGACAAAAAAAAAGCAATGAATATTAGATCTATTCTGTACCTCGTCTGTGGTTACATTTCATGCGGTTCTCTAATGGCAGTAATATCAAATTAACGTGAAACTCCTCAAAGTATGATCACACACAAGGTACAGGATAGATCTAAGTTCTCATGCTCTTTTTGTCCTTGGGCTTGGGTATTCGCGAGCATCCTTGCCATTCTAGTATTACTCTCAATGACAGAACAGATGTGTACAGGGTATCCTGTAAGGTTTCTAAGTCTCTGTAAGGGATGCTTCCTGAGACGATTTCAGGCAACTTTTTTCTTTGCGAAAATGTCAAATTTGACTTTTTTAACGAGTTATTAACGAAAAACGGTGACCAATCACAAAGCAAGTAAGACGGCTGGCCTCCAGCGGAAGTGTTGACACCGCGCCGTGCTTGTACCTTTGTGGGAATGGTAAGACTGAGGTAAGAATGTTTAGTCTGGAGTGATAGAGGTGTGAATAAAGAGTGTTTGGGACAGTGTGATCGAAGTGCGAGAGACGAGTGTTTGGGCCGAGCGATAGAGGTGCGAGAGACGAGTGTTTGGGCCGAGCGATAGACGTGCGAGAAAAGAGTATTTGGACCGAGTGACAGGGAATATCGTGTGACCGAAGAGTTTCTGAGAATGCCTGAGCAGAGTGAAAGAGATTGAGAATAGAAGAAGAGAGAATGAAGGGATAAATGAATGGAGAAAATGCGGAGAGAGTTAGTCGAGGGTTAGTCGGAGAAGAGTCAGAGAACAGTCAGTGAGAATTGAGTCAGAGTCGAGAGTCGAGTAAAGAGAAATAGAGAACGAGTATTGGATTATTGAGTCTAGTAATTAGTTAATAAATAGTTATTGTTCTTAAGACAGTGTCCATTATTGAGTATTTGTAGAGACACCCGTCTGCAACCTAAAATCCCTACACCTTTACAAGCAAGTCAGAATGCATCGAAATAACTTTTGGCAAGTGTTCAAACTCAATTTATTTGTTTTACACGAATAACAATTGTTGAACAAAAGTTATACCGAATAAAGTAATTAAAAGATCAGATCCCCCGATAGAAAGTCTGCCCCATTTTTTTATGAAAACTGTATAGATCATAGTTTTTCAAGTATTTTTTGCATTTTATTGTATTTTCCACGTGAAATTTAATTTAGTTGTCAATGATACAGTGTGTTTGTTATATTTTTTCAACACTAATGGTATTAACATTTTCAACACGTTAATTAATGTATATTGTCTTATTGACACGCAAACCTTATCTTATCCCTAATAAGTTTAAGATTAGGTTACGCGTTTCTTACAGCGTGCCGCAGTAGGACGAGTAACTAGGTTGATATTCATATTGTATAGATACATAAGTATTAAATAAAATAAATGAAATATTTGTTAAAGGTTATTCATAGAAAATATTTCAAAAGATATTGTGTGTATTTTGCTAGGTATATGTATATCAAATTTTGTTACATTTATATTATTTTTATAAAAAATATTTTCTTCAACAAGAAGTTTTCTGACCTCTCGAAGTAGCTATGTGTGTAATCTTACCATTGAAGGTTTTAGACGCGAAGTTACTTGATCTGAATTAATTAGTAAATTTATTCGGCTGTCTCTGTTATTGTCTTTTGTCATCTTTTTTGAATAAGATTCCCTGTATAAAGGGATGAATTTGTGATTTGCTTCTTGAGTACCTTCAGATAGATGTTCAATTGGTATTATTGCATCTTTTATTGTTCCAGGTGCGTTATAAATTTTCATATAAATAATATAAAAATAAAAAAAATGTGTTAAATACCTAAAAAAATACATACAATAACTTTTAAAATATTTTCTGTAAATAATTTTTAAAAAACATTTCATTTAGTGCATACTTACCTACGAATGTCGAATCGTCCCTTTGACCCGTTCCACTGTGGCAGCGTGAACGCTTCTACTAATGGCTAGCCGCCTTACTCGCTCTTTGAGTCACTGTTTTTAATTACTAACTTGTTAGCAAAGCTGAATTTGACATTTTCGCAAAGGAAAAAATTGCTTGAAATCATCTCAGGAATCCTCCCTTAAAGAAACTTAGACATTTTGAGACATCCTGTGTAGGTAACATTCAAGAATTGCATAACAAATTGATTACAGATGTATTCTTCATTAAATATACATAAAACTACCAATGTTTTGCGGGTTGTATCATATCAATAATCAAATTTTTCATTAATGCATAATTTATTCGATTGTATATATGAGGAATTGATGGATTCGCATTAAAAAGCATTATCTGATAATCTGAAGAAAAGCATTACATATAATTGTATTTAGAAACACGAACTTAATCTTCATATCTTGTTTAATACTAAAGTGAAAAAAAATTTACTTTCATAAAAAGATGCGGCCCCTTGTACCATACAATTTTAACAAAAAAGTTTGTTTTGTCAGCAATACGTTAGAAAATACAGGACTTCCCAGAGTTACCGCGGACACCCTGTACAAGGATGTACCAAAAGAGGATCTTTTTACATTTGATGATTTTTCCAACTTCGTGGATTGGATTGCATACGTATAGACCAGTTCTGCTTTTACACGATAGATAGATTTCCAAAAAGCATATGAATACAAGATTAATTCCGGGCATAAAAAATAAGCAGAAATAATACAATAAATCGTATGAAAATTGATGTTAGAATGTTAGATATTATTTTTATGTGTTTACGTGTATTTCTTATTTTATAGAAATTTAACATGTATAGAAAAATGTGAATCGAAACGACCGTTTGTATCGTGTTAAGTAAAAATAAAATGTGTAAAGACAGAATGGAATTTTTTTTCAGGTATAATTCCTAACTGACAATTCTAAAACGTCTGATTGTTTACGCTATCGATATTTCGGAACATGGGACGCAAAGACCCATAAGATGTTGCGTGTATCCTATACCTTGTCTGTGATATGATTTTTCAAGGTTCACATAATGTAGCTACTTTCACTTTTATGTTTCTATTTATTGAACCACCCTCGTAATTTCTCTATTGAACATTTTTATGCCTTATATTTATGTTTATGATTGAAAAATGATGACGTTGACATATGAAATGTATATAAAATTACAAATAAAATACAACACTTCACAGATAAGTGATAACGCATGGTCACTTTACGGGTTAAAGCACTTTTTTTTTTTAAGACATTCAAGTCTCACGTAATTAATTGATGATAAATGAATGTTATATATACGTTATATTTTGTAAGTATATATAAACTATAATATATTTTACGAAAAATTAAATATCAATTCATCTTCTTTTAATTTATATTTTTAATTCATATATCCCACACTTGAAGTAGTATTAGAAATTGTTCAATATTTTCCTTGAAACACTACGTGTAACAAACATGTTTTGCGAATGATATCAAAAGAAATATCATAAACTAAAGTACGAAACATTAAAACTGATCGAGGTTATTCGTCCGACTTATATCTCATTGATTATTCCTTCTTCTAACAGATAGTATTTTCAAGAATAAAATGTTTATGAGCCAAGAAGTAATAAAAAAAATTGTTTTTTTAATTTTATAACATGCACATTTTACAAACTGAAAATGGGATTAAGAATATTATAACCAGTTGAAAGTATATTTCAGTTTAAATGGTACATATGTATTTTGATTGACAGAGTTATGTTAAACTAGAAATGAAAGTGAATTTATTTTAGCCACAGAAAACAGACATTTCGTATATTACGGTTTAATAATTTCGGACGTTTCGAATTATGCAACTCGTAAAACTATATTATTGTTGAATTATCAAACTGCTAGCAGAAACAACAAATTAGTTAACCAGTGATATAATTCCGACTATTACATTTCTTTATAAAAAAAAGTGGTGCATTAATTGTTCTGTACGCACAAGAAGGTGAATAAAGTAACAGAGGACAGGTCGAACGCGTTTTTTGTTGAAGCAATTGGCTTTTTTCGAAGCTACTAATTTTTACATCCTAAGAATAACAATACATTCAATTTCACCACCTCAGTGTTGTAAATTATAAGTAACCTGTGTTAGAAATCGTGTAGCAAAGCAAACGTTAGATACGTTGATCTCGCCGTAATTCCCTTAACGTTCGATTGAGGCATATACCGACAACCAGTTCGTTCATTAAGGATTAAGATTCATACAGTGACAAAGTGACACATCTTGAAACAGCGGGTGAATTTTTAGGTGATTCGGTGAGTTTTATTTAAATTTTCAGTTATACTTTTTCAGTTTAACGTGGATTGTAACTTATTCCTGGGTGTGACCAAAATTTTCGTGAAAAATCTTTTTTGCAAATTCCTTGCATATGATTGTTTATTATCAATAATAATGTTGAGTGTTACCTGAATCAATTACTAGTAGTGTAACGAATTATATTGTATTTCTTATTCAATTTCAATTACTTTTCGTTAATTTGTACATTATTTATTATTCATTTTGAATATCGAATTAACTCGATTTATTCTTTCTACACAAATAACTAGAAAGAAATAGTTAGAGGAGAAGAGGAAAGCTAGAAACGCAGGAAAAATAACCTGTAAGAGAAAGTAGAGAAGAGTGAGAGTACCGAATTTGCAGGGTCTGGTTAGCATTTGTAACCAAAAAGTAACCAGGCCCTGGCAAAACTTTGAAGAAAACATTAACGACCGAAAACACTAGAGAAATTCTAAAGGAAATATTGACGTGGAAAACGAAAAGAAGAAAAAGTGAAGAGACAGCGACTCGTACGGGCCTGTTCGCCAAATGTGTGCAAAAACGATCAGATTCGCAACCATTCGAAACCGTGAGAAGCTAGAAATAGAAAGGAAAAAAAAAGTTGAGGAAAAATACTGAAATAAGTGAAATAAGTCGCGTACAGGGACAAGATGGCTATTTACGCACGCCACATTTATCATTTTTATTCTATTGTTATGAAAATAATACGAATAGATTGATAAGGTTCTTTTGATAAAGCTGGGTCCAAACACGAAATAAATCAAATTAGTTTTAACAAGAGTTGTTAGTTCTGAGAAGGGTCTTAAAAACTATTCTTAGAGCACTTGAACATAAAATGGATTATCGTTAAAATTACTCTAATCTGTGTTATATTTAGATTTACTTTCATTGGACACAACTTCAATAATATATTGATATTATCTTCATAAAGGTAGGGTGAAAATTGTAGAAATTGAAACCTTTATGATCGGATGATTCGTTACAACACTTGTGATATCCCTTTCAGACTATTCCTATCTCACGTAATCTCGAGAATTAATTTTTGGAACTAAAACGCTTCCTGCCAGAATATCATGTAATGAATATACATACATACATCGATATTAAATTCAAATTTTCATATATACATACACATGTACATTTCATTAAGTCTTCGTAAAAATATTAATATTAGAAAGTTTAAACTCTCTCGACAGAAATGAGTCGAAACAGAAATTTTTATCATTGTTAGTCACATATAGTTTATATGTGCGTTTAAAGCTTCGTTTTTCAGTTGTGAGCAGTTCAAAAATTGGCTAAAATTTCTCTTAAATTTTAAAATTGCTAGAATTAAATTTTAATTTCTTATTAAATTTTTTTAATAAAAAACATTTTCTTAAATTTCAGAATTAGAAAACTGACAGCCAATCATCATCTTTTTGACAATGACGACATTGTTGTGTCCTGACCTACCCTACACAGTGTAATTCTTTCGCGATACGACAGTAGAATACATAGTTTCATTTAAACATATGAAAGAATGTTTTCAAAATGTTTCACAAAAATGTACATAGTGTCGTTTAAACACGTGAAAGAATGTTTTTATAGAATGGTCGCAGGCTTGTATCGTGCTTGGCTCGTGCTTGGTCTGTCCAATGTATAAAATAAATTTACTTTTACATCCATACCGTCATATAGCGAAAACATTTTTTTTAGGAAGTTATTAATTACATCACATATGTATCTCTTACAAACACGTTAAAGTGATCGCCATTTTAAAAATAGTTTTCTCTATTAGGCGAAAATAATCTTAAAGGAAATCAAAAGTGCTTAATAATCTGATCTATTTCTTGTTAAAATAAAGCTCTACATGTAATTACCTTCTTTAGGGATAAATCACTAAGATCATCCGAAAAGAACATTGCACCTACTTTTTTAATGTTTTATTCTTCACCCGTAACTATAAGCGAAGAATATTAAATTCATTCTTGTCTCATTGTCAGTTTATTTTGTTCTTAAATTTCTATATTTGTTCGTGTCCTTTTACTTTAGTAACGATACTTTTCTCCTCAAATAAGATGGTTGTTCGCTATTACTGTTTCACTATAAATTAGAAATTATATCTTTCCTCAATTTCTTGGAAGTATGAAAACTATCTTTGAAAAAACGACGACTACATTTTATATATTTCTTTTTCAATGCAATGTTTGATATTTATACTCAATTCTTTACTCTACAGTTTACCAACTACGTTATTAATCATTTATTATCATTAACTGTAAATGAATGGAAAACTATATTCATAATTTTTTGCGATTAAAAGCACCACAATTATAGCAATAATACGTTTTATAATGATTTCGATTATATTTTTAATAGTGCAATTATATGAAAATTAATGTATAAGTAAATATTGAATATAAATATATATTTATATATCTAGCAATTAATTTACACCTAGTGAAATTAATGAATTAAATTCATAACGGATAACCTTAAAGTCTTTTTTTTAACTTTGTTACCTAAAAGCGTATTTTGCTAACAACGTGAGTGATATGAAAATGATAATGGGACTCTAGAGTCCCAGAAATTTGGACCGCAAAGATACATTAGTCTATTCTTATACCTAGTCTGTAATAAAAGTAGCAGGAATTACCTACTGGCCAGAATTACATTCTCCAGAATAGCTTTCCTCTATTAAGTAGTTTTAAGATACTTTTTGCAAAAAACTTCATGCTTCTCAGCAGTAAATTTCTTCAAGTAACATTTGCAACTGTCTAATTCGTTAAATTTTTTATAATTAAGAAAGTCTTGTAAAAACCAGAATAAATAGTAGTCAGACAGTATAATGTCTTAGAAGTACGACGAATGGAATAGAACATTCTTATCAAGATCCAACCATTATTGTTAATTGTTCATCGATACATGAAATGTTGTTAACAAAACTTTGTTCGCAATATGCTATTAACAAGTGATGCCTATTCTAGTAATCACTATCGGGTGTTTTTCTTTGACTGCTGTATTTAACCGGTCCAACTGAGATCTGCATTTATTCGAATTAAATGCTTCATTCTTTGATAAAAATTCATAATAGATCATATCTTTTCAGTCCCACCAAGTACACAAAGGAATTGAATACTAGCACTTGTCAAAAACACTGAGAACCTTTCAAACAATCCAATATTAAAATTTATATTAATCATAATCACGAATAAAAAATATAAAGATTTATATCACGAGAGTCTCGTTATTGTTGACATTGAATCAGGAAAAAAAGTTACTGTGAAACTGATTTCGTGAAACCTTAATAAAAAAACAATGTGATCACTTATTCGGAAAGTACTGTATCGTGTTGAGAAGCAGTGTTCGGAAATAAAAGCACATTTGTTTTTAAAATATGATTTCGATGTATAAATTCATTTTTAAAAGTATTTAAAATAAAGAAACTCACCTCCGATGTGCCCAAGCAATAAGTAATTTGATCCATACTAGAGTAAAAGCCAAAGAAATGCTTAAATTGTCTATTATTTCCATGAAAGTTTCAGATTTATAATGCACGATGACATAGCTGTATTGATATGTCTGTGATACACATAGAATAATAGTCCAACACAATTTATGTAGAATTGGTAATGGTGTTCCTGGCCAACAAGCAGCAAGGTGAAGGCCATATTTCACAAACCGATTAATCGATGTCATTTCGTACAAATTGGGTATTTTCTTCTCTCGATACCCACTCAGATTTTACTTTTTGGTTTATAAAATATCATTAAACAAGCACTATAATAGCAATTTTTTTTAATGCGACTACTATCACTATCAACAAATCTTTAAAACAATAACGTGCTTGGACAGCTGCTTACGATAGACTAGGAACTTTTCAACAGAGTTATCGTGCAAATGCAAGCTTATGAAACCTAGTCGCTACTGGCAGCCATTTGCCTCGTATTCGCAGCGATCGCATAAATATTGCAAATAATATTACCGTGATTACGGGTTTGGTGGAAAAAAACGCAACCAAGGGGACTACTACTGAAGTTCTAAACTGAATTTTGTTGCGAAGAGAATAAGTTCCATAAAATATACAATAGTAAGTGCATGATATACAAGTCTATATTAAATTGTACGAATCACGAGGAAGAAAATTTACAAGTTCCGAAGTAAACGGAAAACATTCTGAAATGAACAGTTGGATGCAAAATTTCTATAATTTATATACACAACATGTAATAGTATAATAATACGCATAATAATTTATGCAACATAAAATTTAAAATAAGTGAAATGTTATTTTTTGCTGTATATGTAATTCAGTTTGTTTACTTTAAAAATCTTAATTTTTCAAAAAATAATAATAATAAAAGTTCTAATTTTAAATTTTAGTTTCGTGAATAAAGAAAATAATTCATAAGACTAAATTTTAGTTCTGAACAACGTAAACTTCTACCGCATTAAAGTGAAAACAATTGACAGGTATTTCACTTTCCAAGCTTGTACTTGCTTCATATTTAACTCAAGATAGCCTTTGTTTTCGTAAATGAGAAAAATGACAAAATTAATGCATTTTAAAGACTTATGTGTAATATGTGTTTATTTCACTTTTATAATTAAGTTTAATGAATATCTGCTCCGTTTTAACTACACGTTGTAGATACAATTATATTTAATTTATGTGTAAAATAATATTTACCAAAGAAATTAATGATTTTTTTCATAAACAATAAATTTTTATTACAATTTTAATTATATCTTATAGGGATAAATTAAACATGATCTTATACAAGGTATTTAAATTATTCACTTAAATCGATGTTGTTTTTGATAGTACAAAAAAATATCAAGAAACGGTTATATCTTTCAACATTTCGAAGCCATTTTTATAAATGGAGTGACATATTTTTGCTACCATATTATAGTTAACAAAAAAAAAAGTTCCGTTATGCACAACGTGTCAACCTTTAAGCAACTTTGAATATGGAAAACTCACAAACTTATAAAAATGAATTAAACGAATGAAATGTTATGCGCATTTACTTTCCATGAATATTAAAAATTGATACATGAATAACGAGAACAACGTAAAAAAAATTTTTGATTTTTTTTGTAAAATCCATAACCCATTTACGAAAAGTAAGGCAATCTTAAAAATCTGTACTATGAAATTGTTGATGCAATGCAGTATGAAATAGATGGAACTTATAACATCGAAATGTTTGTCATACATTTACCTTAGGAATACTATAACGATATTTACAACGTTCGACATGATGATCGGTAACTTATTCTTGCATTATTTATTCCTACATTTACAATCGCATTTTCTGACAATTTTTCAGTAACAGTCTTCTATCGTTTCCATTTAAATTAGTGAACACTATCTGTAGGCATCACCGTCATGGATGATTTAATGTAAAGTTATACAGCAAGACTCAAAGAATCAAAGGGTATTTTGTTCAATTCGGTTGAAGAGTCGAAATAGTGTTAAATCGAATATCAAAAATTTGACTTCGAATATTGTGATATATACCAGCTATGTACAAGATGACTAGGACGAACGGTGCAACCGAGTAGGAAGTTATTCTGCGTACAAAGATAAGTCGGAAATGCAGAAAAAAATTTTTTCATCAGAAGCCTCGTTTTTGATAGATATGCATGCATGTAATGAATTTTTCCCTACAGTGCCTGTTCCAATAATATATGATATAACTAAATATAGTGGAACATCGTTTATCCGAATAACCGATTACCTAAATTCAAAACCAGTTACCTATTATACATATATGTACTGCACATTTAAATTATGTTTACATTTTCAAACACGTATCCTTCCTGTTTTATATGCCTCGTTTCAGTGTCTTCTCCGAGTTTAATGCTTTAAAGTTATTTTAGAAGAAATTCGTAAGTTGGTATTTTTTTGCGTAATACGCATTTATATTTAAAAACAGTTTAATTTCTAGTTGACTTGTGACATGTTTACAAACTTGATTCTTTTAAACCGATTATCCGAAAAACCACTTATCAGAACGGATTTGTCTCCCACCTACTTCGAATAATCGAGGTTCTACTGTAACTAAAAGGTTTGCATACTGTCTTAGTGTATACCTTTAATTATCGAATACCATAAAGACGAGCAAGCTACGGCGAAAGCTATTAAATATCGATAATTAAATACAAGTGCATCGGTACTTTCATGTATTTCCTTGTGCGTGTGTCTATGTGAGCGAATATAATTGTATTCCAGCAATTTAAAAATTGGTTTTTCGACGTTACCAACAAACGCCGTAACTTTCGGATCTTGTACGATTTTATGTGGAATAGCTCATACATTATAAACTTATCAGTTTTAGAATGCAGCAAGACAAGTCATGTTTAGACCATGCTGCCTCGACACTTTCTTCTCTTTGGATTTTTCTCTTTTCTTTGGAAATTTGTAACACGAGTAAATATAAGATTATCCTGCAAATCTAAGAATCGACTATTCCGAACGGCAACTTGAATCTGGGTACCCTAAATTTTTTTTCATTCTTTTATCGTATATAGTTACACAAACATCTTTGTGTTACTTTTACTAGTAGTTTATTTGAATTATACTACATTTTTTACAATATTTCATAACCGTTGAAATTAATTACCAGTAATTTAAAAAAACAGAACTTTACAACATATTTGGACAAAAGCAAAGAAGCAATTAGTAAAAAATCGAAACTAATAGTACAGAAGTTTTACTCTTACATTCCAGAGTAGAGCAAAAATTATAAATCTGACGATGATGTAAAATCGTTACTACATCCGTTGTCAAGTTCTTCTGTCGACGGAATTAGTGAAAATATAAATGCTTTTCACAACTAAATGTAAAATTGTTTCTTTTTCAAGACAGCATTCAATGTGGTCGTTAAAGTCGTTCCAAATGAAACATAGTTTGGGAACATAGTTTTTAAAATCGAAGAACCAATTGACTCGATGAAAAAAACATATAATATACAACGGCTATAAAAGAGACAGAATAAATATAACTTGTTCGTACATACTTAGGTATACAAAAGGTTTTTCAGAGCATGGACATGGATAATAGTTCATTGCGATATTATTTTCTGAATCAATAACATACAAAAACAAGGAACATTGTAGAGAAAACTCCAAAAAATATAATTTTTCTTACATACCGAAAAATGTACAAAATAAAAGTTTATTCATAATTTTTAGTGGTGGCAATAGCTTTCTGATTTAAAAAAACATTGTTTAAAAAGCACAAATCCATACAAGTAAAATGAATAAACAATTATCTCCATATGGTTAATAGTTAATAGTTCTATAAATTTCTTCTTATGTACCCCCTTTACATAGTTACGTATTGTCTTCGTTGACATTTGAAACTAGTTGTATAGTTTTCTCACACACTTTATCACTCATTCACTCGTTCGTTCTTATTTGAAATGTTCGTTCCATTAGTTTCCTATCAAAGCTATTTAGTTTTTCAATGTTGTGTTTCATTTAGTATCTGTCCACTATGTATTTTCGTTTTTTTGGTCTTCTTGGAACAGTGTTGAAACAGTCTTTTACTGTACTGTTTAAATGGAAGTCTGCCTCACAAGGGGAATATGCCTTGCCAAGGAGTATTTCCTTTTTCATTGACGGAATGTTAAGAGATTTTCATATATCGTTAATTTTTCATATATTATTATCCTTAGTACCATTGATTGTGTAACTTTTATTTACTTTACATATGTGGTAGCTGCTATTGCTTAGAGTGGAGCACCATATATAGAAATTAATTTGATCAGTGAGATGTACATTTGTTTTCTAAGTTCAATTTTGAGTTTTGATCTTTTTTTTAGTAATTAATGTAGCTGATCTGTTGTAAATTTTTTAGAGTTTTTAGGATTCAGTTACCATTCTGAAATATCTCATTGTCTTTTTGTGGTAATTATCTCATTATTAATTTTTATCTTCAGCGGAATCTGCTGACTGAGTGTAATACATACATTTGTATTCTTTTCTAGGTGAAATTTGATTTGCTTTTCGTGCATCTATTTTTTGAGTTTTTGCAATCTTTGTAAGAGTCATTTTCCTGTTTCTGCGATATTGCCTTCTTTCTCTACTATTACTGTATCGTTAACAAAAATAAAGATGCTGTCGGGCCCATTCCACGTCAAAACGTACAAAACTGCGGTTATAGTTACTAATTTTTTTCAAACACACAGAATCTATTGATAACCCCGAGAAAGTAAAGTATCTGAAATTGTAGCTTTCCATCTCGAACGGTTTTCGAGATATTCAATATTAAAAATTTGGAAAATTGAATAAAATTAGTCGACGCGTCATCAGGTCGACTCTTAGATCCATTTTAATGTTGAAGGAATGCTCTTTCTAATGTATTAAATAATATTTTTTTATTGCTAATAAATATAAAAATAATTGGAGTAAATATTTCAGATTTGACGCTGTTCCCACTCTGAAATCAATTTGAAAAAAATACAATTCGATTCGTTGAACATTCCATTGTAAAATACGATTCTCAAAAAGATGAAGCATTTTCAAAAATACTGAAAAAAGAACTTTACCGGATCAGCCGTAGCAACCAATTAAAGGCGCGCGATCGTATCGCACGCAGTGTTTCAGTTTTTTAAGGTAAACATTTCCTTCGAACGTGTCGGGAACAGGATTCCAATCGCTTGACGAAACGCATGGAAATTAATGTATGTGTATTGCACTGCCTACATTTTGGTATATATTTAACTCGGTCCATTCATGATTTATATCAAAACGGTAGTATTATTCATTAATTGTTCCCAATGGGGTACCACAAATGTAAAAATATATCCTTATTCCTTGATTGTTTCTTTATAAAATGTGAGTTTTTGGAATATGAAGCGACCCAAGTCAAATTGAAGAAAAGAAAATCCTGAACGGTTACTATTTTGTAAATTAGAAATATTTCAAGATGATTCTAATTTATCTTATTTTTACATATGGTCCCGTTTATGCTAGATCTACGAATATGCAATTTGGCCAGTCGTAAAAATCTGCAATTAAATACAAAATATAACGAGATAATTCTGTGAATTATGAAACAAGCTTAGAATATAATCACCGTTGCTGTGCAGCATACATACATAGTTTCAGTACAGGTATGTATTTCTTTTTTATTTCCCTTTTATTTCGTTTTGTGAACTGGTTATTCTTATTTTTTGTCCTCCTTTATGAATTCATCCATTGATGCCTCCGTCTCCCTAGTTGTGGTGTTTTGTATTTTATGTCCTTCTTTTATTATTTTAAGTATTTTCTTTAGGTTTTGCGACCGGACTTCTATGTTGAAGTCCAAGAAGTAGTTTTTCTTGCGATTAATGTTCGTTTCATTTATTCATATGACCGTATACTATTAATGGCTTTACCGGTAGTATGTTTATACGAAATATTCATGTGCATGCGTAGCACTGTATATATTTCGAAACGTAATCAACACACGTCCGCTCTTTATAAAAGTGTAGAGGGCTTAGTTCTGGAAATAAAAATTAATTTCGATCATTAAGACGCTAAAATTAACAAAAATTTTTAACTTTTATTAACCACGAATCGCCAACTCTCTCCTACGACCTCGGCGGGACTCGCGCCGAGGTTGTTGTCATCTTGTCGTGGTGTAGGGGCTTAAGTAACCGCTATTATTCCTCATCTGTGAAGACCATACGCAGGTCTGGGTGAAGTAGCGGTGAAAACGAAGAGCGGCATTGAGTCGTGAGTCCTTCGGGCTTTTGCGGCATCGCTAGTGGGAGGGCCCCGTCTGTGATTCGCTTCAAAGAAGTGTAATAGGGGGAGAGGGCCCTGTGTCATGTTA
Source organism: Ctenoplectra terminalis (assembly GCA_019453375.1). Taxonomy (NCBI): domain Eukaryota; kingdom Metazoa; phylum Arthropoda; class Insecta; order Hymenoptera; family Apidae; genus Ctenoplectra; species Ctenoplectra terminalis. The sequence continues at coordinate 14,961 of SMSQ01011479.1, read as the reverse complement.
CTTCGCAGGATTCCTAATTGGGGATGGTGCCCTCCGTCGGGCCGAGCTCCGGAGAGTTGCCCGAAATGGAGCCCCCAGCAGCGTCAGCAATTGCTAGATGGCCGAGTTTGTTTTAAGATTATTTCAAGGGTCGCAACCGGCCGCGAAGGGCGAACTTTGCTACCGATTGCGGTACAAACCTTAACGCTCCCGGGGTCCCGGACGCCATTGCGCTGCAACCGCAGGAAGGGGACGACGTCGGATAGTGGTTGCCCGGTGTTGTTAAGTCAGGAGATGTCCGAGAGGGGTCAAACCCTCTCGTTGTGGGCCCGTTAAAGGCAAAGCGCGGGGGAGCACCAGAAATGTTCCTATGGAGTTCCCAGGCCTCCCCTACCTGCACAAAGGACGGCCACCGTGGAGCTTTTAGTGGGTAAGAATCCAACCGGTACTACACGTGGGTATGGAACACGTCGAGTTGGGCCAGCCTTAGCTGAAATATTTCTTGGGCTCACGAGCGGAGGGTGACCATCAGAGTCGTCAGGGGCGACGGATCATCTCCTACGCAATGACCATGGTTATGGCGGGGCTGTTATCCTTGAAGATCCTGACAGGAGAGGCCACTGATTTCTGCCATTTCCTGCCAGAAATACCATTTACCTATTAAATTTATTTAAATAGAATAGTATATACACTAAAGTATGCAGTCCCTACCACCAACAAAAAAAGATATCTGTACACTTTAAAAGTATAATATTATCGCGTCTTTGTATTTTTAAAATAACTATACATATTTTTAAAAAACAATATATTATTTGCTCCAAATATTGCAAGTGAATAAAATAATCTCAAGGCCTATAAAAGCAATGAAAATGAACAAAAAATTTTCTTTTTTCTGTTACTTCCTAAATTTAAACATAAATTTGGAGGGCATACAAAGCCTCAATATACTAATATATATTTACGCTTCTTTAGAGACGGTTGAAATTTAATATAATATCGTTCTAGTGTTAATATATTTATGATATAATTAGTTATGATAAAATTAGATACTGAGTGATCTTGAAACTAGATATGATTAATAATACATTACAAATTTCATTGAATAAACCAGGTCTAAAATAATGCAAATACACAATAAATATACAGTAAATACACAGTAAATACACAGTACCATTAAAGCTTGCTACAAACACTTGCCCTAGAGGGGTGTCCAGCGTGGTCTGTATCGCGCCGTGTCTTCGTTCAAGTGATCAGGTGGGATCTCTCGCTGTCCACTGTTGTTTATATGATGCTGGACAGCGAGAGCGCCTGGCAAGTAATGGGCCTCCTGCGAGCTGATAATGCTGCAGAAGGAGGTAGCAGAGGCCGAGAATGGGAGCCTCCCATCCAGTCCGCCAGGGCAGGTGTCAAGGTCGTGCGAGGAGCAACTCCAACCTCTGTGGCCGAGGGCTATTCACTTTCTTCAGGAGTAGTATCTCTGAGTATTTAAGTCTATCGATTTTCGAACATTAAACTTATTAATTTTTCAATATTCATTGCAAAGACGGATAAAAAATCAAAATGGTTTAAATAACCAACGTGATCTCGCGAATTTGTGCTACATCTTAGGTGAATAATATTCCATCAAAACACACATCCTCTGAAATCGTAAACTAACTGGATTGTAGTATATCTACGGCAAATCTTTTTTAAATTAATATGAAAATATTTCCTGCCCGACATTTTATGTCTCTGGTACCTACCTTTCGTAAATGTACCAGCAAGATGTATATTTTTCTATCTCAATGTTAGTACATTTCATCGCTTAAGTATAAAGTATGAAAGAAAATGTTACTGAAAAATTACAGCTATGATAAAAAGCGACAGCCATATACAGGATGTCCGCGATAACTTTGGATAGCTCCTTATTTCCAATCATATTGCAGATAGAAAAAAGTTATTTTATAAATATTCCATGATAAAAGGCGGTACAACTTTTGATGAAAACGAATTCTTTTTACTTTATTACTTGTTGGATTACCCGTTGGGAAAAAGATTAAAATATATAGACTGTTTTATTATAAACTCTTCGAATTGTATATTTGCGTCTATACCGTATGACTACCCGAGAAAAAGAGAACTAAAAATCATTGTTTTTCTACCAGCATTTACTCGTGTGGTCACTAGGTAAGTACCAATTATATAATTACGAACGGGTGTCGCGATTACGTATTCCTACATTATTTAATAAGATATGAAGGTCAAATTCGTTTTTTTTAATGAAACTATATATATTTTTCTTACAATTCGAACCATTTGATAGTACCTTTCAAGACGAATTCATCAACCCCATCACGTGTATGACCGATTTCAATTAGTTGCTAAGATATTATGGTTAGAAGTTCACTGGTTTTTCTGATAAAATACTTCGTTCGAATAGAAACCAGGGCTGGTGATCTCATTTTCCTGAAGATCCACATGTTAAACATTGCCACTTAAAACAGATATCACATTACAACATTTTCCGTGACCGATGCTCTGTTCGCTGTATCGAGAAAAATACATATCGCTTATATTTTAAAACATCGTAAAGTTAGTTTTTAGAAAATTACCATAGAAAATTTAATAAATATAAAAAACGAATTTATGAAACGAATTCAATATTGTCTTTTAAACCATAAAAAACACGGCGCAGGAAATATGGAATAAAATATTATGAAAACTTTAAATTAAATTATTTCTTCATTGTTCCCCTTGTATAAGAATTACAAAAATAAATAAATTTTACGAAGTTTTAAAAACGTTCAATATATGAAAAACTAATTTAAATCGGTCGTACACATTAACAAGGGTTAGTGAATTCTGAATGAATAATGAATCGATTGAAGAAAAATATACAATTCCATTTATAAAAACGAACTTAACCTTCGTATTTTATTAAATAATAGAGTAAAAAAGAAAATCCACTTTCATTAAAAGATGTGCCCCCGTGTACCATGCAATTTTCATAAAAAAATTGTTTTCTATTTGCAATACGTTAGGAAATAAAAGACTATTCGGAGTTACCGCGGGCACCCTGCCCAAAAAATTACCCCTGAAGTTATAGATTTATCATTGAAGGTAATAAGAGAAAAGATATCAGATATGCAAATTTATTTTTCCAGAATACAAATGTAACGGTTGTATAAAATACATTAATCTTATAGTTTACGTTAAATAATAAGTCAACTAATAACATAAGCTTCATTCATTTTAAACTTATGTTTAAAATATTTAACGTATTCCGATCAGTTTTTCGTAGAAAATAAAAATTACTAGATCAATATTAGTTAAGTACTAGTTAAAAGTGCTGTGCAGAGATCGTATGTTGCCGTGCGCCTACAAACTGAACGGTACAGGGGCAAGGGTATTACATAGACTGCTAGCACCACCTAATCCCCTCCAAGGAGCCTCATCTACATAGGAGTAAAATTTTTATATCCGCGAGGAATACAAAAAATTTCAATGCGAATTAAATTTATACAGTAAGAACATATGAAAATCATATTTAATTGTAAGAGCCGAGGGAAAAATGCCCGCAGCCACGGTGCCCTCCCTAATTTCTTGTTCTTATTGTTCTTTATTGTTGGGTATGAAGGCCCTGATACTACATAATTGTAATACTTGTTCCGGGCAGTAACTATTTTTACATAGAATTTGTCAGGATCATGATGATCGTGATTCAAAGCAAAACAACTAATTTGATTTGTCAAATTATTTGGCAACTAACGATCTTTGCACTACACGTAATATAGCTAAAAAGAACTTAATGTAGAAGATGTATTTAAAGATGACGGAGCTTGAAATTTATTTGATCGGTAGAAAATATTTTGTATTAAAAAGTGACATTACTAACACTAAGATTGTGAAATGCTACAGGTAATACAATCTATCAAGAAGTTCATTCTAAAACGGTTGATCAAATTTAATTATTTAGAACAAAAATTTTTAATTAAGTAATTTTTCTCTATAAAAGAGAAATTATATTATTATTAATATAACATTAAGAGATTACTAACACCAAATATGTGAAAATATAAAAAAATAACAAGATAAAATTGTTTACTTGATTCTTACATGTACGTATTCATTTAAATATAACTATACTAAATAATAATCTAACCTTTTTTCGAAATACCATACCAATCAAAAGAAAAAGTTCCAATTCAAAAGAAATTCTACATTTTTAAAGTTACCTACTAATTTTTATGGCATCAGTTCCATTGAAAAATAAATTGTAAATATAAATAATTGTAAAAACGGTGTAGATTACACAATAGGTGTATGCGCATGTACATACAATTTGGAGCAAAATCATTTTGTTATTGAAAAATTTGGTGTGTTGTCAATTATATATTATATATTGTACATTAGTACGTGCGTAAGTTACGAAAACTTCAATTAAATAGCCCATTTATATCGTCGAAGATTTCTACAAGTTTATAAAGAAAAATTAAATACTCCTTCCACGTTTAACATCTTTTTATGTTTTTATTCTTACATGAACATATATTTTCCTGTTGTAATACCGCAATTCTTTATTAAACAATAACACGATCAGTTTAGTTAAAAGTACATATAAAGTTACCTAAATTGCAGACAACTATGCTGTGGTATTCGTGAATTTCATATTTCAAGACATCGCAAGCAACACGGAGATGTACGATGCTGAAGTCTTCATGATCTAAAAATTATGTGAAATTAATAAAATATTATTTATAACATAATATAATATATTAAATGCTTTTAAGCGAAGGTAAAATATAAATCACTTACAGCCGCAAAGCTTTCCATAGAGAGATTTGCAAATTTTCCAAAGGTGAAAGTAAATCCTCTTTGAGATCTTAATATTACAACTAATAAAAGTCGGCTTTCGTTTGGATCTAAGTTATACCAAAGAAATTCATATGCCGTATCGCTAATCAATTTACTCTAAAAACAAAACAAATCTTCTATTATGGAATATCAAGGCATACGCGATGAACAGCGTATCGTAATCACATTAAATAATTCTATTAGTGCTTTGATAAAAACTTTTTGGTATCACATAATACGATTTAAAGAGGCCTTTCCTGCGATCATATATGTCTAGTTTGGTTGTTTTCAACTAGGAAAACAAAACCAAAAGTCGTTCGTTTGCATCGAGCCTAAAAGGATTTCCTATACGCGTCAGGCGCACTCGTCTCACGTATGCGTCGGACGCAAACGAGATTTGCTATAAACGGCAGATACATATTCGAACGTATGCAGTCACAGTTCGTTTCTTTGGTATGGGTCATTCCACGCCAAATCCATCACTTTTTAACCTCGACATCAGCAATTTTGATCAAAATAAAATATAATGTAGTACACGTGAAATTAGTGAGGGTTGAAGTCATCGTTTTCCTGGTTTCTAATTTGTTTAAAAAATAGAGACATTTTTTTAACGATTTGTGGCCATTTTTTAGAAAGGTGAGTGTACTTATCAATTTTTATCTAAAAAAATATTGGTCGTATCTGGCTCCCGTTTTTTTTTATTTTATAAAAAAATGTTGTGTCTTATACATATTGCAGCCTCTACATATCAGGATTATATTGGAGTTAAAGATTCCAGGATTCACAGTAAAATCAACTCTTTTCAGAGCTCGAAAATTTTTTAAAATCAGAATATTTCTAACTAAAACTAATGAACATGTCGACAGAAAGAAAGGAAAACTGTCTTCTTTTATGAAATTTTATAACCGCGAGTTGAGCTACCTACGTGTCCCTTTCACTCTACAGCGAAGATTCATAAAGTGGAATTTTTATACCTCCGATTTTTGTTCTAACTTTGTGAAAAACAAATAAGCAGATATAAAGTAATGTAATTGCTTCAAATTGTTTCTGTTGTATTAGTATCATCTGGATAAGTAGTATTCAATGTACTAGTCAAGTCTGTATATGCAGTATTCAATGTAGGGTGCTGAAGGTTTGTCATTAATATCTCGGAAAGTAATAATTGAGTACAATTAAATTTCATATTTGGTGTCAGTTCCTCTCTCAGTTCCTTTCTCTACCTCTCTCCTCCAAATTTCATGTCGACCGACCATCTGCAGCTTTCTAAAGTTCATCTTTCTGTTCTTAAAAATCGTCTTCTCTACAGTGATCCTATTCAATTCCGAGCTGAGGGTCAGTGTGAGTAGGGGAGACACGATCTATCGAGCTCCGTGACTGCATTTTTAGTTGCCAAATTATATTGTGTTTGATCTTATTTTAATCGGAAAAATCTCACTAATTTGTTAAACAAATTTTCATATTAAAAAGTTATATTGTTCTATTGTGAACTGTCAAGCTCTGACTCTCGTCAAGAAAACAAATCAAGATAACATAGGTGTAGGAATACCAATAGGGTCACTGTAAGTAGAGCACTAATGGGATCAACGTGGGAAAATTTACTATACATATAGGCAAGATTCAATGTAATAGTGACAGCAATTTTTTGCAAGTAATTAAATCAAAACTTAAGACCAACCGCTGGTTATATGTATAGGAAAAAATTGTTTAGAATTTTAAGTTTTACAACATATCCAAAAATCAATGAAATCGAAGATGCAGACCCTTTTATGCGGTATTGATGAGAATAGTTATTGTATCAATATATGTATAATTTTTAAATTAAAAATGTTTTATTATACAAGGTAGAAGGCATTGGAGAAATTTGTTGGCTCCTTACTAAATCACTCTTTCCAACGTCATTATTAAAATTGATAACGGTATTTGATTAAATTAAATTTTATCAGTCTATTTACACAAGCAGCTAATACTACATACTACACAGACCATGGATAAATTATTATTTGTTACAACACTCTTGGCAAAAGTATATAATCAGGAATGAATTATTTTGCTATCACAATATATTATTTAACAACCTTGATACTGAGGTACTCTCCGGCGAAGCAATATATAAATGCTTGTAAAGAAATAGCAATGTAGAACATAATAGATTTTAATAATATAACAAATCCACTGTCAACGTGTAGTGCCTGTAATATTAAGTTTTTTTTTAATATTTAAGTTGTTAATTAAATAATATTATAAATAAAATACATATTTCACGTAAAAGTTATTATTATATAATTATATTACTCACAATTACAATAAGGTAACCCAAACAACAAATAATTATAGTATTCGTCACAAGTTGACTAAGTGCTATGTAAGTAAAGAGATTTTCAATTCTCTCTGTAAATGTGATAATCTCTTGATATCTGCTTATGAAGAATTTTAACTGACGTTTGCTTTTATAAGGAACTTCCATTAATGTCCGACACATAATGTCGATTTGACAACCTACATGAAGTACCTAAACGTAATGATCTCAATGCTACAAAATTGTTAAGGTAAATAATATAATAAAGTTGTAATTTTAGTAGAAAAAAAATGTATACTATTTTTTAACTAAAAAGTAGGGAAAACTCAGTCAAAACCGGTACCTGGTAAAACCGGGTAGTGCTATTATTTCTAAAACGGTCTTAAGTGTTACTGCATTTCATCAACAAAAAATGATCGCATTACGATCATACTTACTACAGTTATATCGTCTTGTGTGTTTTTGAAGGTTTCGATTTAATTTTCGTTAATTAAGAAACTTCAATACATTTGACAATGTTTAGGTAAATGCTTTTTTATACGAACAATGTTAATTATTACATATTAAAGTGTACGTAATTAGAAAATTTGTTTTTATTTCGCGGTATTGTGAGAATGGTGAAATTGTTTGAAGCGAGTGTTTTGTCTGGAGGGATAAATTTGCGAACGGAAAGTATTTGGGCTACTGTGATAGAGGTGCGACAAAAGAGTGTTTGGGACACTGTAACAGAGGTGCGAGAGAAGAGTGTATCGCTGAATGGAGTACCCGAGTAATCGAGATTATTGTATGATTGAATATTTTCTGAGAACGCCAGGATAGAGTGAAAGAGATTGAGAAATGGAAAGAGCGCTTCTTAGAAAGACCTGAATGACTTCCATACTGAAGAATTAGATGAATTTTATTATAGGTGCTAGGGTCAATATCCAATATGGTACCCGATTTTTTCCAGGCTATAGAGTAAAATCATAAAAAGGGATCATATTTTAAATCATTATATTTTTGTATTCGTTGCTGTGTAAAAAAAATTGGATATGTACTATTGTTTACTAAAGAGTTTATGCTTAACATCCTAGTTTTGCTCTGGTCTTCGCTACTTATGAAGGTATTCCGATTTGGTGGATTAAAGAAATTGATTTCCTTTAATAAATATTCTTAAAGTTTACACCTCTGAAAATATTTTACTGAAAAACAAAATGAAATCAATTCCTTTAATCTAGATAACAATATTTGACTCGCGTTAGGCGATATTTAAATTATTTATAATTAATAATCAAATATAGGTAATGCTTTACTAGTGTTATATGTAAATATGTCCGAACAGGTGATCACAATTTGAAATCGTGCATAAGATTTGCGAAAGTAAAACAATTTTCATTTTCTTTATCAACTTAATAAGGACCTAAATCCATAATCGTCTGATCTAGGCATTGGCATACTTTCGCTGCGCGCTCACAACCCTACCCACCGTCCGTTCTGTTTCTGTGGTAGCGCAGTTTGTGTACCGATCCAGCACACAACCCATGGAAGTAGCAACATAGTCCAGAAAATTAATGCAATTTTGAATGCGAATTTATAGATAGGAGTTGCTTCTGCTATTCCTCCTTAGTGCCATTGTCTAATTTTTTAGAAAAAATTAGAATGATAACTGTGTCCCATTGGTGCGTCAACTCCCTTAAAGCATACAATGCCTCAAGTAAGAATAGCATCCACGGTCAAGAGGAGCTAATTCTAAAAATGCATCAGCATGATGATTCTTCGTGTCTTCGTAACGATCCTTCAATTTTTCTAAGGTACTTCGTAATTAACATCAGGTATTCCAAATTATTATATCGCGCGTACTGCCTCACGCTTCAAAGTGGAGTCCAAGTAATGGAATTTCTGAACGTTTTAAAGTGATTCATAGCTATTTACTAACGATTCAAACGTATCTCGATACTTCATCCAGCTATTGTAGACGCCGCTGAAATGGATTGATTAAATAGTGGGTAACGTGAAACATAACTCTATTTACAGAACCGGGCGTGGAAAGAGTTAACGCAGCTCTTGATTCCGATGATCGCAAACTATTAATGTGATCTTGGACAGTATTAATTAGATCAAAATATGCATTCTCAAAATCGTCGCGCTTGCACACTTAAACTAACTTGTATCTAACTTCTCTAGTAATGCTAAATTAGACTCTGTTTTTGAAGCAAACTGATCGATGAAAAGTTTCCGATCTCGAAATACCTTTTGAGTCGAGTCAACGTGAATATTTTATACGATCCCGCTCAATACTCAAAGATTTTGTTTGCTCGGTGAACGACATGTTAATTACCTGTCAACGCAAATTAGAAAGGAATCTGACTCACGGTATCGANTTAATTACCTGTCAACGCAAATTAGAAAGGAATCTGACTCACGGTATCTGAGAGAGGATATCAAAGNTTTCCCCCCCCCCCCCCCCCCAAGTGCTACTTCTCTCATTGTCAGTACTTGGCGTCTAAAAATCACGAGCTGAGTAACGCTGCAAACTACCGTCATTGTCCAGAATCACAATCTGGGTTGCATGCCTTATGGATACATGGAGTCTTCATCGGTAATTATCCGGGCTCAGATCTGGTAGTAAGCCATCTGGTCTTTCAAATGTACACTGTCGCAATCTTGTGATACCAGGTTGTTGAATTTTAACAGAAATCAAGATTGCAGTTTCCAGTCTTTTGATTCCGTTCCTTCTTCTTGCCGATGTTTAGTGTACTGAGTCATAAACTAAGCGATGTTACCGACTGTCGTTGTTATCAGAATCGCAATCTGGGTTTCAGGTTTTGCGATGTCTGCTTTTTTCTTCGAAAGTGGATGCTGGTTCTCCTGATGCTGGTTCCAACTGTCGTATCGTTGAGCTGTATTGCTGTTGCTGCTCAGAATCCGGCTCGAAGGAGCAATATGTTAAGCGTATTTCAGTTGCATTCTAGTTTTTAGAATATTAAGAACACGCTGGTGTATTTTGACAGTTAGTGCCGCCACGCGAAATGTTAACTAACCAATTACGATTGAGCTTTGGCTGTGTAGTCTCGCACCTTCGGTTTACCGACGCCCTCGGTTTGAAGGGTTTTAAGGTATTTCCAATATAAAGCGGGAGACAAGGCAGCATTATGCGACCAGCAGGCCACGCTAGTCTACGGGCTTATAATGGGCAATTTGTTTGTTGTACTAAAGAGCATAGAGCATACAACGGTTAAGGAAATAACATGATCTACTAACAAGTTTCGCTTGTCGTTTAAGAAAACTTGGTCGATTGGTTCTGGGGTGCAGCTGGCACCTTCGAAAATAAGAAAGTATATTGTGTTCCCATGATAATTCCGATTCGTGAAATCGTTAACAGTGACGCGTAACTCAAACCCAATTCTTCCCTTTTGTTTATAGTTTATATTAATATGAAGCAACAACGGTATTGATTGCATTTGTGGCTGTGTCACAGATACACGCATACAGACAAAATTTACTGTAATCGTACCAACAGTTTTTGTGAATGTCTTGAAAACTATGTTTGCGGCTATCCGGATGACGACCATGCAATTCTTGAGACATAAGCTTTTAATTAAGGTATGATACTCTCTCTTGCTCATTGTCCTAATAAGTTACCTGGTGCAATTGTAATCATTATTCGTACATATAATAATCATTGTATATTATTTGTAACATAGTTAGAATATAACAATGTAAAGTAACAATATAAATTTGACTAGCTATTTCCATGTTACAAACGTTAGATTTTTACTTGCCAGTGTATGTGGAACTTTTACAAAAATATTAGGTATACGGAATTAAGGACCTCATCAATGTTTAAATATGTAAAATAAGTTTGCCATATTCTGAAAGATATATTATTTAAATAATATTTGTATATTTGTATATTATTTAAATGTAGTGAAAATGTGTTAAAGTGTTAAATATAAACAACACATTTTACACATTCCTGTGACATTTCGATCAAGCGCGTTTGTAATTTTGTCATTATAGCATTACCTAAATTCAGTTACTAATTATAAAAAATGTTATCCTGGATTATAAAAATTCATTAGGAAAGAAAAATAAAGAACAGTATTCAAGATTCAAAAGATTAGTTCAATTTTTCCGCGGGATATTTGACAATAGATAGGAAAAAATTTAAAGAGTGATTTTATAAGTGAAAATAAAACGAAAATTAAGAACAAGAAAACTGCATTTAAGACTTCGTTTTTTAGTTATAAACAGTAAAATATCAGCCAAATTATTGCGGAAATTCGACAAACTTTCCGGTAGCCGACTGGTTTTGGGGAGTCTCGCGAAAAATTTTCTATTTTGATAAATTACGATTGAAAAATATACAAACGGCAAAACTTCGAAGAGCGAACAAGATCTTCTACACGTCTTTGTAATTACATCTAAATCGGTCATTTATACCATGGCGAGTTTTTTTGTTCTCTTGATGCATCTTCTTATTGCAAGATGAGCAAAAAGGAAGTTCTCGCTTAACAAATCTGAGTTCTTTAACGTACTGGTAGTCATTTTCTTTTATTTTTGTTCTTTTTCCAATTTTAAAAATATTCATATGTCAACAAATATNTATGTAAAATAAGTTTGCCATATTCTGAAAGATATATTATTTAAATAATATTTGTATATTTGTATATTATTTAAATGTAGTGAAAATGTGTTAAAGTGTTAAATATAAACAACACATTTTACACATTCCTGTGACATTTCGATCAAGCGCGTTTGTAATTTTGTCATTATAGCATTACCTAAATTCAGTTACTAATTATAAAAAATGTTATCCTGGATTATAAAAATTCATTAGGAAAGAAAAATAAAGAACAGTATTCAAGATTCAAAAGATTAGTTCAATTTTTCCGCGGGATATTTGACAATAGATAGGAAAAAATTTAAAGAGTGATTTTATAAGTGAAAATAAAACGAAAATTAAGAACAAGAAAACTGCATTTAAGACTTCGTTTTTTAGTTATAAACAGTAAAATATCAGCCAAATTATTGCGGAAATTCGACAAACTTTCCGGTAGCCGACTGGTTTTGGGGAGTCTCGCGAAAAATTTTCTATTTTGATAAATTACGATTGAAAAATATACAAACGGCAAAACTTCGAAGAGCGAACAAGATCTTCTACACGTCTTTGTAATTACATCTAAATCGGTCATTTATACCATGGCGAGTTTTTTTGTTCTCTTGATGCATCTTCTTATTGCAAGATGAGCAAAAAGGAAGTTCTCGCTTAACAAATCTGAGTTCTTTAACGTACTGGTAGTCATTTTCTTTTATTTTTGTTCTTTTTCCAATTTTAAAAATATTCATATGTCAACAAATATAGGATAGGTCATAATACGAGAAGCATTATGAATTTCAAAACCAACGAGGCAAGACTACCAGCTTATCTCATGAAAGTTGTAAAAAGTATTTTATGACATTTGGTACCACTATTAAATCTACAATAATTAATAAATCGTAAATTGATTAAAAATTCGTCTACTTTCTGAGATCTACAAGAGCATTCTCCATACTGCTGGTTTTTTTGAATAAAAAGGACTCACGTTTTTAACAACACACAAATCTGCCCACATAAATAATTCACATGCTTACACACAGCCATTGTTCATAAAAAATTTACATACACTGCTAATATATTACATCAAAAATATCCACACACACCAGATTGTTACAGCCAATTGTGCACTTCTGTGTAGTTCACTAAAAAGCAAATGCTTGCGCATAATATTATAATCGTCTGCAAAAAAAGTCCATATACCCACTGTGATTATCCTGACTGCAAGATATCTACAAAAAAAGTTCGTCCATATTAAGTACGTCCACAGAAATGTTCACACATGCACAAAAAAGTGCTTCTTACGCTTTTATGTTATAAATGACACTGCCTCTTCGAAATTGTTCGATCCTTGAGCAAAAATTATAAAAAATGGAAGGTAATAGAGGATGTGAACACGGTATTGACCAAATATCTAACAAACGTTTTCACTTATTCCCTTTGTACCAATTATTGTCAGAAAGAGGAAACCATCAAGCACAAAGGACAGAAAAATGCGAATAAGAAAGATAGGAAAACTGTTGAATGACCAACCTACGTATGCACGCCGAATCATGTTAAACAGATAACTAAGATTCCGTCATTAGTCATTCCGAACTCAAAAGCAAGGTAAAAGTCCGTGTGACTCAACCCCAAATTAAGGGCCACCACTACCCTCTCTACGCGGATTTCGGTTATAAGTCGATGCGCGCCAATAGAGCATAGCTTTTTGTACCATCTTTTGCGGGCGTCGACAGTAGATATTCTTGTGTCACAAACGAAGTGTTGGAGCTACATCCGAGGATCCCAACAAAACCTTAACAACATTTAACGCACTTCAAGAATTGAAGAAACACAGTATTTCATGGCAACATATAACGTTGCTACAAAGTGGGCAAACAAAAAGTGTTATAGACGTTTTCCTGATCTAGTAACTTCGAGCCTGTCTGGTATTACGTTTTTATTGCATATCCGGTATTAATTCTGAGGCGGAAAAGGGTGACGGGGAAAATAAATAACCTTCATTTCTGGGCACTCCGAACTTTATTTTACAGTAACGTCTCTAGCGATTTTCGCGGGTCTGGATAATACTCTGAGTCCCAGTCTGCGACTAAATATTCACCCCGCATTCATCTATCGACGCATTTTCCAAAGATCATTCTCTCTTCTGCCATACCGATCTGCTCTCGCTCTAAATCAAACACTCGTTGATACGGCCACACGCCTCTCAAGCATCCCATGAAATGATCACCCAACGCTACACTAGAACCGATCACGCAAACATTCTCTCGAAAAATCTCTCGCGCAACACTCATGCATTCTTAGAGCTAACCTAAACTAATTAAATCTATTTACTTCGCCAGAGGAATGGCGCCAGATATGCTGCCACAATTCTATCTTGGAATTATAACTGTTCCTTAGGGTAAGTCCCCCAGTCTATATTCTTATTTTAAGGAATATGATTGGAGAAACACATATGTACTTAGATCTCCGTGACTTCAGAAATTTGAGGACTGTTGTAAGCAATAAAATTTATTGTAACTTTTAGATAGGAGTAATGTTTATTAAACAACTTCTTTTACAAACTATCTCAGAATCATTCGTGGTACCAAATGTCATGGAATTTCTCTTCACAGCTTTTTCGATGTAAGCTGGTAGCAATATGCTATTTGTTTTTAAAACGACTGTACTTCCTATGTTTTCGACTTGCCATACATTCGTTCACGCATGAAAATTTGCTTTGCGTCTGTGGCTCGAGGAGGGAAAAGAATAGGAAGGGCGTTTCGTCCGAGGCCTACTGATGGACTCCTCAGTAAGGCACCCTAGCTGGTCCGTGCCGTAGACGCGAAGACACTGAAGTTAGGAGAGGGATCGGTGTAAGTACGAATCGTACTGTTCTTGAGGACATACAGGAAAGTTGGTGTTAGTTGAATCCCTCTGATGGCGGAGTGTAGGAGGGTCGCCACAGGGCCTAAGGAAATTTTCGCTCATTTTTAAACGTTTTTAACTAAAAAACAAAGCCTTAAACGAAATTTTGTAATTCGTAATTTTCACCCCATTTTGGCTTGTAAAATTACACCTTGCTATTCTTGAACATCCTGTAGGATATTAATTGACAATAGATTTCAAAATACTTTTGATTTTCTGAAAAAAATTCTGAACCTTTCTTTATAATCAAACTTATATCTATTAAGCGTATATCTACTTAATTTTAAAAACTGTAATAATAAAAAAATAAATAACGTACACCAATATGAATAAACAATGTTCTTAACAAATTAATTAGTTGAATTCTATT
>SMSQ01011458.1:33224-46984 GCA_019453375.1 Ctenoplectra terminalis | reverse complement strand
AAAAAAAAAACAAAAAAATATTAAGCTACGAAGAATTAAACTTTCTTCAATTAGAATTTACAGAGGTCCAATTTCTATCTGGCAACTTTCTAGTAATTAGAGACACGCGCCCACCCTGATAAATACTTGAAAATTGTCTAAATTCGAAGTTCCCTGTAAAGTGAAATAAAAATTAATTTATCGAGCAGTTCGAACAAGAAGGGAGCGAATATATATTTTTTTATATCTAAATCTCCAGACTGCGTACATCAGTCACGATATTAAACCAGCGACCTTCTCCAACAAATGAGACTCTTAAGAACGGAAGGATCGTTAATACGTCGAACATGGTAATACATCGGTGGACTCGTTTCTTCGTAGAATCTCATTAACCGGGTTGCTCGATGACTTGGAACACGTTAATGCTTGCACACACGTCTCCAAGAATCGACATCAATCACTGTCGGGCCAAGAACTTCAAACGTTCTCTCGACACGCGCTGGCGATTTATATCCACCATGAATCCATGGTAACCGTGGCGCGATCGTCAAAAGCAAGGATAACCCAAGTTTTTTCACGACCGACGATAGGATCACCTTTTTATTCTCCAACCTGATGGTTTTTTCAATCTCTTCGCGCCGAATGTTTCAAAATTGTAACATGAATTTAAATAAACGGTGAGAAGCTTGTGAAAAAGGTTTAGAAACATGCTGCCTGGTCTCTCTAACTTTTTTACGATATTTTTGATACAAATTTCACCTATTAATACATAGCACTCGAAAGCCACAAGAACTTAATTTATATCTTTTGCGTATAACTTTGTTGTACACAGAGTGCGCCGTTAGAATCCGGACAGAATTGTATTTCAGTTTCCCAACATATTAGAATTCAGAGATCGGTGCTGATTGGCTCTGAAGTTAGTTAAATATGTCAATAAAACTTTTGTAACCTCGCGATGACGGATCGCATCATGCCAAGCGCGGAATATAATAGAAGAGCGGCAATTATAGAAAGCCTTCGCGCCGGGAGAACGCCGGGCGAAATTATAAAATTCTTTGGGTACCCGAAATCGACGGTGTACGACGTTGCGAAGAGAAGATGGCTACATCGAGTAAAAGTTCTCAGCAAGGAGCCTTTAAATGAGATACAATACCATTTCTTTGTATTTTTGTATATTGGCTTGAATAAACAACTCTGCGCAAAAATTCTCAAAAATTCTTTCATCCGGATTCTAACGGCGCACCCTGTATGTTGAGATGGATCTTAAAATTTATTTGGAAACGTAAAAATTACAATTCAATTAATTTAACACCAGATCCATGAGCAAAGTACAGATCAACGAAATAAAAAATTGAACAGGAAGAATTTTCTTAGCACCCATTATTGTGCTTCAGTTTTCCGCGCCAAACTATACCACCTTATCTCCAGATCACTGCAATTTCTTCGTTTCCTTAATTTTTTCACGAGTGTGCTATTTTTCACAAGCTGTTCGACCATACCAAAATCCAAATCCACGTCGAATCCCTTTCAAAACACACCTACGGCTACAATTTTCTTCGCTTTGTGCTCCAGATCCGTCCCACCGAGTCTCTGCGTACACACGATTAAAACGGGCAGCCAGTGGATCCGACGCGAGGCGAACAAGGGATCGTTTAGGCGGGCTCACGTAATCGGCGCAAAAATGCAAATAAGCCCGGGAGAGAATATAATCCGGGCCGATTTTCTCTCGGAAAATATTTCCAAGCAGAGGAGCCAAACTGAGAAGAGGAGGCACGTTCTCATCCTCGTTTCCACGGTGGATCTCGACGAATCTTCACGGATAGTATCCGAGCGTGGGACCGGATATGCTCGGATAGATTCAATTATCGGACGACGAATGGAATTATCCAAATCCGATATCTCGGCCGTTCGATCGGCGTTGCTCGAATCGTCTCGCTTGCGAGCAAATTGGAATCAGGGCCCTGTCAATGGCTCGCCAATGGAGCAATGCTTGCCGGATAAAGCGAGCGAACGATAAGTTTATATCGAGTGTTTCATTCGAATGCCATTTGAGCGCCATCTTGGTGATTCATTTTTCTTATCGACAAGCTTGATTAGAAAGTATTGTACGATCATTTTCAAACATTTTTATCCCGGTGAAAGAAAAATGAACGGGCCTATCGTATAGATAGGAGAAACAGGGGAACGCCATCTTGGGACTCGTTTTAATTTCAACGCAGAATATATTCTGTGGAGTATGCTGAGTTGGAAAAATTGAACATCTAGGTAGACGAAGAAGGTCGAGGGTTGCGCTGGAACGATAACGAGGAACTTCGGTGGGTTGAGGTCTCGTGGACTCTTCAAGGTCGCGCATGTTTTTCGATAGAACGTTAAATTTGATAAAAAAATCGGGTTAGGTTCGGGTTAGGTTCGGTTTATTTGTTAAAATCGTTCATTTTAATATTAATTTTCATTCCATTTTCGTACTGTGATAAAACGTTGAATAAAATGTTCCGTATAAATAACTGAAAGAGATGCAATAGAAGCGAAAGAAGAAAAATGATGTCGGAACGATTTAACGGTAAAGCAACAAACGCTCGATATTTATTTAAAAATCTTTCATGGTGGCCATTCTTCTAATCCCTATCTCTAAACCTATGAAATATTCATCTTCGATACATCCCATGATGAATCGTTGCCGGTGCAGCGTTCTGCAACGAGGTATTAAAAAAATAAAAAAAAAAAAAAAAGTGGAGAGAAAAGAAACGTTATAACCGAGATATTGCTCGAACACAAAACCTCGTACACGTGTATCGTATGCCGATACGAATATCGCATACGTTTTCACGCGAAACGGAATTACAAATGGCCGGAGCCGTTTAATCCGAGTTAACGTTCCATCGAAAATATTTCCCTATTACCGGAGCTTCAAAACGTTCCTATTTATTCTAAAAAAATAATATATCCTATTGTCTCGACGTTATATAAAAAAAGAAAAAAAAAAAAAAACAAGAAAGCTTTTCAAACTACATAAAATTTAACAAACACGACGCTAAACCTTACTGTCTTTAATCGATGAAGTAACGAAGTATAGGGGTTCACACAAGTTACTCCACGGACTCTACCCAACAGCCTCCATTAACCTTACCTAAACACTTTATTTTAATCTTGCAAACAATTCACTCTATCTAAACAAGACGTATCAACAATTTATATATCAGCTTCCTCGTCTAATTTCTTTCTTTTTTCTTTTTTTTTTTTTGTGTACGTAATATTTATTCAACGTAACTCGATTCGCAAACACGGTATCTGTTTCCATGTGTCTTCCATTCGCGTGCGATTTCAGGGTGCTCGCAAAACGCGAGCTACAATACCATCGACCAGCAAAAGCTTCCCTTCAGACCCCACTCTTCATCTCTCGCGACCACCCTTTGTCACCCTCGAGCAACGGCCCGTTTCACCCTCGCCACCCCCGCAGCCCGCACCTACGGGCCGCCGTCTTTCCGTACTATTTCTCGTCTCGTCGTTACTAGCTCTCCCCCTTCTGCTTCAACCTTTCCCTTCCTCCCATTGTTTCTTTTTCTACTCTTAGCAATACATCCTGCAACACCCGCCATTGTTTTCCCGGGACAGTCGACATTTCGAGGGACGAACCGGAGGCAGAGAGCCGGTTTTTAACCTTTCTGATATCGCGCGTCACGCGCGAGTCTCTTCTTCCTTGTACAAAATTCTGGGCGCACTGCGAAATGGAGAACGCGTGACACTGGTGAACGGATTCGAGCTCGACGACTTGAAAATGTTTTGCAGGATAGTTTTGTGAATAGGTGTAGGTATTTGTAAATTAACAAGAAATGTTACGGAATCGATACGCGTTTATTTTGATGAAATTTTTGTACGATATCAATTTTGAAAAGCATATTAGGTATTTTTTTTTATATCGGGCATCGTTTGGTTTGAAAGGATGATTGGGGGTAAACCTCAAAGTAGGGTGCACAAGTTTTTAAACGAATAATATTTTCTTAGAGACCTTTTACACAGCTGGATTCGGGGTTAAGAAATAGGCAAACCGAATGTTTAATTTAAAACTTTCTTTCTATGATTGGAAAATTTAAACTTTCTATATCTAATAGTTTTTAAGATACATCGTAAAATAGGTGTTTCACTGCTTACTTTGAGGACTGATATCACCCTTTCAAAGTGAACGATGGCCGATATAATAAAATACGTGTGTAATATTTTTTCGAGATCTATATTATACAAAAATTTCATCGAAATCGGTGTTCACCATCTCCGTGAGTCTAATTCTTCGCTACGAGGCTGAATAAAATACGTACATATCATTATTTCACATTTCTAACATTTAAATAAGGATAAAGAAATTGTTTCCCAATTTTTCTCGAACAAAAATTGAAATTTATCGAACTTTGTCTGACGAAACGCGGATAGTTTTAAAGAAGAAGCGTTTTCTCCCGCATGTTCGATCTACGATCTCATGCTTTGTGCATCCTGGAAAAAAAGTGCAACACGGAGAGGCGAGAACATGCACACTGTTCTCGGTACGATGCCGATGCATTAGTCTAATTGAAATCCGGATGGCGTGGAACGCGTGACCGTACACCGTCTCGAGCTGTCACGTTTCCAAATAGGTATAGGCGTGTCATAGATGTGCGCCAGGGTTGCTCACTTGCTGCATACCGGGTGACGCGATCGTGTCGTCGCCGATCTTCGTCGCGAGATCGTTAATGAAACCGGTACACCGCATCGGTTCGACCGCCATGATGGATCTTTGGATCTAATTCGAGCAGACTACGCGGAAGCGTTCCCTTTGCTTTGATCAGCGAATAACTCTTTCGAGAAAATCTGATTTAATTTGTGTTTGAATATTTGAATTGGAGTTGATTTGAATTTTCTTTGAACTTAAATCGTGACCGTAATTCCAATCTGAATATTAATACAAAACTGCATTGGAACTTAAATTTTATTCTAATCCGAATTGCAGAAGAATCGAAGGATCTGATTTAAATTTGAATCTCTGAATTTAAATTCTCAAATCCGAACCGATATAAAAATTGATCTCTGAATTTTAATTCTGTATCAACCTAAATTAAAATTGCAATTTTAATCTGAGCATTAATACAAAGCTGCATTGGAACTTAAATTTTACTCTAATCCGAATTGCAGAAGAATCGAAGGATCTGATTTAAATTTGAATCTCTGAATTTAAATTCTCAAATCCGACCCGATATAAAAATTGATCTCTGAATTTTAATTTTATATCAATCTAAATTGACGCTGCAATTTTAATCCGAGCATCAATTTAAATCCAAATCCGCACTTACATTTTATTTAAATTTCAATTCTAAAAGAAATCGAAAGATCCAGTAATCAGGTTTCCCAACGAATAATTAAGAAGACCGTTCGAAAGCAAGAGTTCGCGATGAACGAGTATACCGCGTGTAAAAAAAAAAGCAGCGAACTACCTTCGCGTGACAACATGGTTGTAGATGAACGATAACCTTGAAAATTCTAAGCAGAAACGATCGCTCGATCGTACGGCGAACCAACGTGACCGGTCATGGAACGACAGAACCGAGTCTCCGGGAAGAAACGTGTACTTTCTAAATGCATTCACACCGCGTGCGTGCATGCGCCGGGAAAGTAAAATGAGATACTTTCTCTACGTGGTCGCAATTCTTAAGGGGATGGATCCCGTGTAAATGAAACAAGGAAACGCGTGTCGTAACCGGTAACGAGGAAAACCGTTTCGAAACGACTGTATCGCGCGCGTGTGCGCATATTAACGGAAAATTAAAGCTCAACGATGTTGAAACTGTGTTTCTTCGGCGTCATAAATGGACCGTGTCTAAAAATAACCGGGTGTCTTTATGGTACGCCTGTTAGGACGTTCTGGTACAACTTTCGAGCGTATATTAAAAAGCAGACATTTTCATAATCTTAAGATCAATCACCAGTGACTCGTTTTAAATTTTAAACCAACGTGCGCGTAGCTCCATGTGGCTTTCGAGTTGCGTACCGATGTATCTCCGTTTTTTAAATTTTATCTTAGCACTGGAACCAGCTACGATTAAAGTAAACTCGTTTGTACCAACGAAATCAAAATGATAGGTATTTAAAAAAATAGCTGTAATAAGAGTGAGGACTCTTTGTACATATTTAAAAAAAAAATCACGAAAATCCACGAAAATATGACAGCGTAAGTTTATCAAATTTCTATGAGAAATTATAAATTCTATACGTAGTTCTAGGGTTAGTTACATGTCACTGTACCAGTAAATTTGATTACCATACCACCGTATTGATAGCAGAAAGTGTATTTATTAGAATTATCGATACAAAAATTTTAATTCCAATTTTGTTTCTGACGAGTGAACAAAATTCCGGTTAAACAGGGTTAAAATTAAGTTAAATATGTAACACAGGGAGAAAAGTATTAATACTTTGATGAATAACAGTCGGTACCATTTTAACACAATATTTCCAAGTAAAATAATCAAACAAAAATCAACTAAGATTCTGTGAATAATAACAGGTACCATTTTAACCTAACATTCGAAAATAAAACAAACTAAAGATAGATTAAATGAAATTTTAGAACAAACTCGAAGCGTCCGTACCACTGACCTCCAATTTATTTTCCAACCCTACATCCCCTTTAATTTTCTCCAACCCTTTGAAATCGATTCATACTCGACAAAAAAAAACTCCATATTTATTTACACATCCTTCGATTCATTTTCCGATTCCGCGTTTCCATTAATGTTTCAAGCCCTTTCAAGCCGATTCATTTTCCAAAATACACAATTATCCAGCAAATTAGATCAAACCCTCTTGCACGAGCAAAAACCCAATGCAACCAATCTCGTTAACTGCTGTTTTTTTTCTTTTCTTTCTTTCTTTCTTTTTTTCTCCACACCGGTGGACTCCGAAATTACTTTTCGCCCGCCGAAATTCATTTAATCGAAACGTTCTCAAACGAACGCGTTAATTCGCCAAGCACGCATACAATTAGCATATTTCAGCGTTAAACCGTTTCGCCCGATAACATTCGACGATGGCTGAAGCGAAGCGGCCGCAGAATCTCGAACGCGAGGTGTTTACGCGCAGAGTACGAGAACGAGAGCGAGTACGATTTGTTTTCTCGCTCTCTATCTCGTTCCTCGGTTGCTCTTTTTCTCGGCCTTGATCGCCTCACCGCGGAGCAAGGACCGTGGAGAAAAAGGAAAGGGGTATGTACTCGAGAGAAGCGGCGAGGATGGAGTGAAATCTGACTTCCCCTCTGCTGTGAGTTGATACAGGCGCGCGCAAGCGTCTTGCCATAAAATGGCCGAATAATTGAAAACTTATACTACTTGGACATATGGACGATGATCGCTACCCTTAACTGGGCATATTTAAGAATATTTAGGGATATTTAGGGATATTTAGGGATAATTCTCACGTCAGATCGATTCTCCGATTATAGGAAAAAAATAAAACAGAATAAAAAGAATTAATCTGGACGATTAAATTCTCGATTGCAATGGCGGCTCGTGGCTTCGAATTGCGAGGGTGTTTCAATTTTTTAAATGTAAAATACTGTAATACACGGTTTAAATACAGGGTATACGTGTTTGGATACAATAATTAATTATATAACGGAATTTATAAAAAATTATATAGTGGATATTATAAGAAATTATATATCATAAAAAAAAAAATGGAACGTGAAAAAATATTGCTTCGCATATAAACAGCAGGGGAATTGCGCAATGGACAGTTATTATGTTAATAACGAGCATATGTTGTCGCGCGTAGCAACATCCTCCTGAACGCTACAATATTTATTTTTATCATTTTTTATACGAAATAAGAAAATTGTATAGGATTGTCGATGATCAAATTTAATTATTACAAGCAGATATAAGTAGGTTATTAAATATATTTATATAGAGAGAGAAGTTGGTGCAGTTCCGTACTTATTTAATCTTATGGTAAAATTCCTATGATTCGGCTCTGATTTTTCTGTACACCCGATAGTCTGATGGTTTAGTAACCATTATAAGTCACGATTGAGAATTTTGATGCACTTGTAGATAATTTAAAAGTTAAAACTCCAATGTGAAAAAATATACAAATTATTGTACATTTTATAATATTTTGCAGACGAAATAATTCTTTTGTCGAAGCTCTACGTTTTTTACTATGTTTAAAAAAAAAAACCATTAAAGTCTCCATCCACTACGAGATAAAAATTTTTTTCAAAACAATATCTACATTCTTCGCGATATAAACGAACGCGATAAACTTCCGTGAATGCACGTATCGTAATGTACGTTCCATTCGAAAGAAATAATCCCACGTGTCTGATAAAGTTCCGATATTACGAAACCATATTTGTTAATGGTCCCCTTCTATCTCTCGTCGCTAAGATAGAAACGCGGAATCACGGGCATTATTTGCGCGCAGTCAAGAGATATCATTTATTACCAAGCTATCTGTTATTTTTATTTTTATTTTATCATTATTATTACCGATGCAATGATTGTAAAGTGAAAAAGAGAAATATCTTCTCGTATCGGTTACGCAATATTTTAATCCTCTACAACCGAAATTTGTTCGCTTATCGAGGGGACAAGAAAATAAGAATGAATTACAATGTCTCGCTTTGATTTGAATATTTTCGAACCAATAATTCTTATAAGTGCAGTATCTGGTATCGATACGGTGGTTTAATGATAAAATTTATTAGTATATTGAATAAAATACGATAGATGCTAAATAAATAAAAGCAAATAAAATGAAATAAAATAAATATTGAATTCAAATAAAAGGGAAGAAAATAAAATAAAATAAATCTTAAATAAATAAAAGCGTATGAAATAAAGTAAAATAAATATTGAATTCAAATAAAAGCAAAGAACATAAAAGAAAATAAATCTTGAATAAATAAAAGCCAGGAAAATAAAGTAAAATAAATATTGAATAAATAAAAGCCAGGAAAACAAAGTAAAATAAATATTGAATTAAACCGAAAGCGAAGAAGATAAAGTAAAATGAATCTTGAATAAATAAAAGCCAGGAAAATAAAATAAAATAAATATTGAATAAATAGAAGCAATGGAAATAAAGTAAAATAAATATTGAATTGAAATAAAAGAAAAATTGTTTAATTAGAGACGAGGGTACAACTTCTAAGCGCTATAGGAGATTAAATTTCGCCTATCGCGATGTACCATTTACAAAATTATTGTAACATTGTCAACTTTGTTTACCAGTTGTTGCCACTCGCTGAAAAGTTGCACAACCGCAGAAGGGGAACGAGTTCTTTCACGACAGACACGGCTCGTATCGTAGCTGCGGTAAAATAATTGGCCTCGGCTTCACGGTTCGGCTCACAACGTGCAACCGAGTAGCAAATTATTATCGCAAGGTGTAATGTACGCTCCCGAGCAACGGTAAGAGAGTAATTTGCGTCGCACGTTGGCCACGTGCCAACTCAATTACATTTGCCACGGGGGAAAAAAGGATTCGATCATCGTATCAACGATCCTCCGATTTCATTCGTCTTCAACACGTTGCTCACTGTTTCAAGAAATCATCCGTTTCCCACCCTATACCATTCGTAATTACTATTACTACTACCATCGTGCTTCGTCTTGTGAAACTTTGTTCCACGGTATGCTTAGAAAAATACAATGATCTTATTTCCAAACTTTCTTTCAACCCTTCGGTACTTGTAAAAATTTTCAAGCTTCACGGAACCATTCTCAAGACTCGTTATTTTGGAAAGACAAAAAATTATAACTATCCACAATTTACTTTTCTCTTAAAACAAAACAAAAAAAAATTTACTCAAACCTTAACGTCTGAATAAAATTGCACGTATGGCCACAGTAGTGCAAAGAGTTAACGATTACCAAATACTATTACTAATCAATCATCATTATGATTAACACTAAAACTACCAAAGCGGTCAAAATAACCGGCTTCTAATTTCTCGTAAAAATTCTATAAATTTACAACGCTGCAATTTCGGGGATTTTTCATGATTTTCTGTAAAAAAATATAGATAAACATTCGTTTTCCTTGCATTAAGTATTTTTTAGAACACCTATTATTTTTATTCATATAGAAATAGGCCATACAAATAGGTCTATTTCAATCGTCGGTAGTTTTAGCGTTAATACTAACTTCGGTAGACCGCGCAGTGGCGCCATTAGAATTGCAAAGAGTTAACAATCATCAATTACCAATTAACCATCCTGATCGTTACCAACTTCAATAGACCGCGTATAAATAATATTTCAAGTCTTACACCGCCACCGATATCGAACAACGATACGCAAGACTCTTCCATCGGTAACGTGCAACGTCGGTCCCTGGTATCGACAAAGGGGATGAATGATAAAAACCCTACTCACCTTCCGTTGTCTTGGTGAAGAACAAACTGGCGGTGGGTCGTCGCCATCCCCTCCAGTTATTGCACAACGACTCAGGCTCGCTGCTCCAGCTGCACAAGGAGTCCTCCTCGAAGCGGTCGGAGTCTTCGAAGGAGTAACGATCGGGCTCCTCCCATTCGATTATCTGCGGATCGTCCGATTCACGACGGGAGACGTTACAAACGGCGGAAACGGCAGCTGGCTCTCTGCCCCGTGCACCGCCGCCACCGTGGCCGCTGTTGCTGCCACCATTGCCACCACCCCCTCCGCCACCACCGCTGCCTCCACCGCCGCCGCCGCCGCTACCACCCACCGCAATGGGAGACCGAGCCAGGTTGCCCGCCAGTTTTAATTGTCGTACGAATCGGCACACGCGACACTACGAGCCACTGCGCCCTCGAACGACCACCGTGCTCCGACGACGGCCCCACCGCGATCACGAAGCGACGACACCGCCGCCGTCTCTCACGAGCCGAGCCACTGTTCGACGTACAAACCCTTCAACCCTGTGACCCACGCGGATCGCCGCCTGCGGGAGAACATTTCTCGAGGTTATTCGAGGGGTCGTCGCACGTCTTATTTTTGTTTCCAACTTGGAGGAGGGATCTTACACGTGTCATCTTTGATGCCGGGATCGTCTGAACCCTTTTTTTTTTAATGCTTTTTAAGGTTTTTTCTTTTTTTTTTTTCTTTTTTGTAATAGAGTAGTTCTTGGTAGAGTACCGCAGGGATTTTTTTTGTTAAACACACAACTACACACGGTTATAGCATACTTGTTCGTGTCAGAGATACGAGAATGGAAAGTATATGTATATGTAAAGATAGATGGAACGTGTGGATAAGATTTAGAAGATTTTCTATGAGAGATTAAGAATTGGTTCATTTCGACAACACTTTGGGGTAGTTGTAATGTTAATTTTTTTGAATGATTTATGGCGATGAAGTGGTAGATGTATCAGGATAATGGTGCACTTTAAAGTGGAAAGGTAAGATATGTTAAGGATAGGTTTGGTGTGTCTGAGCGATGGTGACTGTGAATGATATACGATTTATCTTGGAATATTTTTTTTTGTGGAGATGCAAGAAGCTGAGATTTTTTATTTAGGAGTAGCAGAGTTACCATTAAGGTGTTGGAATATTTAAATTCTGGAGAAATATTGTGGGAGTATTGTGGGAGTGGTAAAGGTGATTTGAACTCCAGATCCTTGGGCCTGAGAGGGAATGCTCTACCAACTAAGCTATTGTACAATTTTATCAATACTTAATAATGAATAAAATACAGTCAATATGACTTGAATAAACACGATTTGCTTCTATGTTTGACAATGTATATAAATATAACCAATTAATGCTTTATTGTTATTATTAAAAAAAGGGGTTCAGAGTCCCTGTTTAAATAAAATTTGAGTAAATAATAAAGTGAACATCAAAAACTATTCCAAACATGCAATGGGAATAATTAATACGAGGAAAGCATTTTGTTTATAAAAATATTTGGCGTAGGATGTTTCTGGGTTATGTGTTCGCCAGGGTTTTCATGACCGGCACCTATGAAATTTGTTAATTGAACTCTGATTTGTCGGCCATCGAAGGGTAATTGGTAAATCCGAGCGTACGCCTCTAACCACCGTTTTACCATCGTCGACACAGCGACCGATACTTCCCCTCTATTAGACCCTCTGCTATCATCAACGGCTATAACAGCCGCTACTTTTAATTACTCCTCGAACCGGTACACACGCAACGTTACAATACTAGTGTACACTGCATCGTAATTGTCAGGGGATAATAATTCTCATCCGGAAGAAATTTCATTATTTTACCCCATTTTATATTAATTCGACTGATCAAAATAAAACTCAATCAAAATAATTGATATTTAATGTTCTGATAATTGAATTTCAATAACCGTTGCTTCCTGTATCGGAGAAAATTTTCATTATTATTGGTCGAACTGAGAATAATTTGTATTTAGAATTTTGATAATTGAATTTGAATACCTGTTGTTTCCCATGTCGGAGAAAATTTTTATCATTACTGGTCGAACTGAGAATAATTTATATTTAGAATTTTGATAACTGAATTTGAATACCTGTTGTTTCCTATGTCGGAGAAAATTTTTATCATTATTGGTTGAACCGAGAATAATTTATATTTAGAATTTTGATAATTGAATTTGAATACCTGTTGTTTCCTATGTCGGAGAAAATTTTTATTATTATTGCTCGACTGAAAATAATTTATATTTAAAATTTTGATAACTGAATTCCAGTAAGCGTTACTTCCTACACACGAGAAAATTTCGATTATCATCGTTGATTTGTGAACAATGGTACGTTATTCTAAAATTGAAAAATCGTTTGAAATACCAGATTTAATATGCAACCGGGATAGCGTTAATCGGGCCGAGACAGTCGGTAACATTTTCAAATGTTTGTCATTGTCGCCGTTGTGTTTGGTCCGCGATGCCACAAGGTCGCCTTTCACTTTCGAATTCTGCTATTCGGTTTTGCTTACTTTCCGAGTATAAATTTAAACCGGAGCGAACCACGCCGCCGGAAGCTGACCCCTTAACATTCGAATCGAAACGGATATTTAAAATGGATGATCGAATATTTTTCACCAACAGACTTTTTTTTTTTTCTTTCTACGCGGAGTAACACTGACTAGCAAAGCGCTGATCATATGAACGCGTAAACAATGGCGGACGTAATGCGGGAAAATAATATTTCTGACAAAAACGCTTTTTTTTTTCAACAAAAAGGTAACAACGCGAACATTAAATTGATAAAATCGAATACGAACGATCGAATATCATTAACACTAGGTTTACGGGCATTGATTGGATCATTTTGATGGATACATCGAAATACAAATTTTTTGTAACGCCATTAGTTCGGTTTACTTGAAATTAATAGACTTCTATAAACAGAAATTTATTTACTCAATTTTTCTACATAAATTTCATTTTCAGTTTATACTTTTCTCACGCATGATTGTTAAACTTGAGCACGAAATTTGAACAGCGTCAAATTGACGGGTCCGTAAATCTAGTGTTAAAAGAATCTCAATGATCGATTATCGATCCTACGAAGTCCCACGACGCGCCACTAAAAATCAACAAGTCTCGATCTCTACTCCAATGGAAACCAACAAATATATAATATCCCGACAGAAATAAAAGAAAATACATTAAATTACTCCAAATACATGGTAAAAGAGTAACAGCTGATTCGCGTCGTTTCAATGTTTCGAGAACCGTATTGATTTTCCCGCACGAAACTACCATTTTCAAATTCCCTATAATTTCGCGCCAACGGTAATTACGAACCAACGCGAGAAAAAAAAAAAAAAAAAAAAAAA
>SMSQ01011458.1:6968-25474 GCA_019453375.1 Ctenoplectra terminalis | reverse complement strand
AAAAATAAAAAAAAAAAAAAAAAAAAAAAAAATGTTTCGTACCATATTTTTATATTCTTTTTATCTATACAAATAGTAATTAAATCCTACACAGTAAACAAATCGTTTATTATTAACGAATACAAAACAAAGCATTTATTTGTATACTATTTTTACTATACTTGTATAAATTCGTAATATTTTCATATTCTAATATTCTTAAATTTAATATTAGAAAAATTATGCATTTATTAATAATCATTCGTTATAAAATTAATATAAATTAACATTTACATTTTTTCTTTGAATAATAAATAATACATATAATATGTGCGGTATAAGAATTTATATTAGTAATTGAAGTTCTATGGTAATTATTAATATTCAGTGATACAGTAGTAAGCATTAAGCACTTCCGACAATATTTCCCACAGCAAGATACAGTTTAACTTTAAGATCTAGCTTTTGAGGCGCTTTATGTTCCAATGTCGTAATAGTATTCACATATCCATACTGCATAATAAATCCAATCACGACTGATTGACCGTCACTTTCCTGTATATTATCATGAGGAGTTACGTGTAGTTTTATTACTGCTTTGTTACCTTTTCGCCAAATCACGAGCCTTTAAAAAAAATTATATTCCATAACATATAATAGAACGTGAACCTAAATAAAATATTGAAAAAAAAAACTAAGAACATAAATACTTAGGATCGTCTTGAAAATTATGAGTATCGCCAGTATCATCGTATTCAGCAGCATCGTCTCTAGCGGGTAGAATAAGAGTACTATGAGGCAGAACTAAATCTGCATTTGCAGTCATTTTTATGGGTTTAATTTCTTCTGCTACAGGCACTTGTCGTACGATAGAAGGTAATAAATTTGGAGATTCAGATCCCTAAAATTATGGTAACGTTAAAAACAATTACCTTGATATAAAAAAAAAAAACAAGGAAATAATCAACATTTACTTGCTGCATAATTTCTTGTCTGAGCTCCTCTTTTTCATTCGCAACTGTTACAACAGGTGTCATTTGTGTATCCAATGGTAACAGTGTTATTTGAGTTTGATGTTGAGCTGGGTTGCAAAATTTTAAAAGTAATTCGCTCGATTTGCCTGGACGAAGTGGTTCACAAGTAACAATCCTCACTTCTGGTACATGATAACTATGATAAAGATACACATTAATATCAAAGTTTTTTACACGAAGACATACAAATTTATGAGATAGAAACTTACAATGCAGCAAGCTGAATCTTAAACTTGGTAGATTGTGGACAAAGATCCGGTTTACTAAGATTATGTTCGCAAACTCGACATCGTTGCGATCTTTTGACTAGAAATTTTCTATGCTGCGGACGTAATTCATTTACGTTTTCCGCTTGTACATCCGGATGTTGTAATCGTTGTTCCAATGTAGTAACTATATTTGAACATATTTTTTGTTTTTTAATTTTTGAAATAATTTGGAATTTTTTTTTTAATAATCCTGATGCTATTGCTTACTCTTGGTTATATCCACTGATTCTGTAAAAATATTTTCCGTCAATTCCTCTACCTCTGTACTAGCAATAGCCGGAGGTAGTTGCTCGCTTAATGGAGTAGCAGGTTTTATAAGATGCCCAATATGTTTATGAACCATCGTTGATGTTATTCTAAACAACGTCTTAAAGTAAAAGATAAATGAACGAATAAAACGTTATTTAAAAAAATTATTTTTCAAAATTAATAATTCTTAAATTCATTACAATTTGCATGTAAGGACGTTTTGGTCGGAATTTATTTTTCTCGCATTGTTGTTTTTCTATGAAAGCTAATACTTTATGGTAATCGATCAAATCATTAATCCGGCTTATATAAGGATTTTCTTGTTCGGGCCAACCTCCGGTAGCTAATCGAAACATATAATAATTCAATCGTTAAAAAAATATTTTCGTGTCATTTTCAATTTAACATAATAAACATATCGAATAAACGTACCCACGGACTGATCTGGAATTCCAGCATCTCTGGAAGTCCATCTACACAACGAACAAGATAGATAATAAACTTTTTTCGGCACTGTTTTAATATCCTTAGACCCTTCTTCTTCGGCTAATGTTACCCTTAAAGGAGCGTGTCCGGCTCTAGTGGATAACGTTTGAAAGCAACAAGGACACTCGAAACAATTGGAGCATCTGTTAACACGATCGTTAAGTACTATAAGATTCGATTAAATTGTACGTTTAAAAAAAATTATATTCACTTGGTGCTTACTTATTTTTCTTAAGACGAACTTCTGATGACGGCAAATTTTCCATACAATTAGGACAATAATGTGAATCGACCTGTTAAAATTCCACGTTCATTTATTTATTGAACTTAAGAAACGTTTATGCGGTATCATATTATGAGAAATAAAATTTGTAACGTTTAACGTCTTAGTAATACTTGCAACATATAGTTAAGTAATATTAAAATAATATTAAAAATGAATATACCTCTTGACAGACACAATATCCGCAACGAATTTTGGAGCAATGCCTACAGAAGTAAATCTTCGATATAGGTTTTAGGGAACCGCAATTACATACGTAACGCACGTAATCGGGTTGATTTAAATACGACATGATGCAACGTAGATTTTTATATTACTTAAAAAAAGAAAATTACAATTCTACTTGTCATGAAATGACACTTCCCTCCGTCTAAACTTTCCTTCGAGCCATCTTTGATTATCTGCAGAGAAACGGTAGGTGTAGTGAACTAACTTAAAATAAAAAGTCCCCAAGTTAAACGAAATTGAAAATAATATCTATTTCTGATTCAAATATTTTGCATTTTTATTATCGATTAACAGTTGTAAATAACAGTTGTAGAGTATCGATTCTAATAATTATTTTTCATATAAAATGAACTGGTTCCAAAAATGATTAACAATAATAAATCTTCGTACTCGATGCTATGTTCACGTTACTTGGCAGTAGGTTATCTAACCTAAATAATAGAGATTGAAGTATTTGCAAATAATTGTGATTATTGTGTATAAAATAAAAAATAATACTAGTTTTTAAGTATTAAGTAATATATATTGAAAAGATTGTTTAATATCGATTTTTTTCTTCTGTATCTTGTATATTTGTTAATACACATCAGAAAGGTTGTTTAATATTGATTTTTCTTCTGTATTTTGTCCTTGTTACATAAGTACATGTAATGATGTCCGCACGAAAATTATTGCAAAAGGATAAAATACTAAGCTACAACTGTACGTTGAAAAGATACTTAAAAGAATCTACAGCTTCCGGAGTTAATCCTTATGAGACTCATTTTGAACCTCTTCCGAAGAAAAAACCTGAAAGGCAATCTTATTTGATGTCTTTAATCTTGAGAAATTGTGATAAAGAATGTTTTACTTTTCCCGAACAAGCATCTCTTAGATATCAAGATTTTTATAAATGGATCCAACCAATTGAAAATTACATAAACAATTGTAAGAAAAACAAAACATCGGATAAACATGAAATATTGGATCAGCTTAGAGAGCTCGAGGTATTTCGAACGCATATCAATGACGAAAATTTTGGTTTGACCTTATCAAAAACAGAATCATTGAAACTCGTGGAAACACTTAGCAATATACCTTGGCTGGGTACATACATACTTAAGAATCACATTTTGCCTGTTGAAATGATTTCTAAATATGGCTCAAAGAGTCAAAAAATTGAATATTTCTCAAGAATTATGAGCGGCGAATTAGTTCCTACGATATGCATATACGAAGATGACAGTAGGACAAATATTAATAACATTAAGAGTTATGCTGTACGAAGTGAAAAAGATTCATGGTTGTTGAATGGTGAAAAAGCACATGTTGTTAATGGAATAAATAGTAATTTGTTCTTAGTTTTTGCAAAAACTTCATTATGGAAATCGTCCGATACAGAGGAGACTATAAAAAATTCATTCTCTTTATTCCTAGTTGAACGTGATTTTGGAGGTGTAACTTGTTCAGACATATACGAAACAGTTGGTAGACACGAAACACCTTCTTGTACGATTAACTTTCAAAATACAGAAATACCAAATACAAATATGATAGGCGAACGTGGTAGTGCATTTAACATATTAATGGATTTCATAAAGCCTGGAAACAAAAATATAGCTGGCCAGGCAATCAGTATTTTAAGAAACTTTATAAATCAATTAATACCAGACATTTTAACGATGAAACATTTCGATAGAAACTTATATGAATTTGATATTGTAAAGAAAAGTTTAGGTGAAATGATATTTTGTTTGTATACTATGGAAAGTATGGCATATCTCACAACTGGATTAATAGATCAGTACGAGAGTCAAAGTTCTGAACTCGAGAGAATTATTACTGAAATATATTGTGCGGATAAATGTTTTACCTGTATTCAAGAAGGATTACAATTAGTGGGTGCCCAAAGTTATTTGAATAATAAATCATATATGCAAGCATTTCATGATGCTGCAGCTCTAATAACAATGGATACAAATAATATAGATGCCATTACGTATGCAGCAGTACATTCCCTGAAACACGTTGGAAAGCATGTACGTGACCATGTATTTAAGAAAAGAAATTCATTTGACTTTCCTATGTATTCCAAGCTTATTTCACTATTTGACAAATCTAATGTACGATACCTTATTCGCGAGCACATTCATCCATCGTTAAAACTTGCTGCTGAATATCTAGACAATGGTTTAGACAAATTCAGTGAAAGTATAGTTACGGTATTAGAAAATTCTGGATCACAAGTTGTCGATAGGTATTCAGATTTGCAAAGAGTAACTGATATGTTAACAGAAGTATACGTAATTTATGTTAATTTGTTGCGTTCATCGAGATCGTATAGCATTGGTGTTCGAAATTCTGATTATGAAAAAGACATAGCCACCAATGTGGCATACATATCGTACGCGAAAATTTGTGCGATCGCAAACGAAATAGAAACCGATTTATATAGAGCCGGTGACAATTGTTACACAAATATTGCGACTGTTATGTTTGAAAAACATAAATATCCCATGGAACATCCTTTAACCAAAACGTTCTAAATATTTAATTAACATAGTTTTGCAATTTCGTAATATTTTAATTTTTTTAATACATTGTTAAAAATAAGTTTACAAATTATCGATTCAGTATACATAGTTATATAACTATATCTGTATGTATATTAATTTTTGGATGTAGCAATATAATGAAATATAATAAATAATATAATAAGTCAACATATTTCCACTAACGATTATGTATTTATGTACGAATAGCAGTGTATAATATTTCTTCTTACATTATATTAAATTTGAATGTAAAATAATATCTTTTTTTTTCATAAACTATTCTAACACAACTTTTTAAAGAGATATTTTAAATGAATTTTATACCAGGAATTAGAATTTTATTTTTATACACCATTACTACGAATTCTAATGTATACGCAAAAAGGTGGACGGTATTTTTCTACGAAAAAATGAAACTATAGTTCTTCTAAAACTGGAAGTTCGAATTTCTATTAAATTTATTTTAATCGTAGTATCACTATAATTTTTCGGCTTGAACAATAACATGTTCTTCCCTGTATAAATCCATCGGAGACCAACAACTTCTTAAACAAGTATATATTAATACAGTTCCAAATTCAATTTGAAAATTTTGTTCGGCTCGTGGTTGAAGTATTAATTTGGAGATCAATGTAGGCAAAATCTGGATTTCAAATGTCATTTCACCACCGCAATGTCGACATTGTCCAACGCATCCACTGATCGGGTATAATAATAAAGGCGCAGAATTATCTCGGGAATACCTGAAATACAATAACATAAGAGGACCAAATTTTTTAACGGTATAGAATGTAATAAAAACTTAATATTATTTATATTATTTATATTTTTACCGTAAAAGTTGACCAGGATTCTTCTGTATCCGAGTAATGAAATTATGGAACATTTCATCTCCATGCATTGGAATGCCTTTTTCATATTTTTCCAAGTCTGTTTCTATTGTTTTACCATCATCTTTATCCGCTGCAGATTTTGTTGATAAATCCGGATTTCTATATTGGTACTCGACGAGTAGATCGCGAACGTGCTGTGGCACGTCTGGACTATAATCTTCTTCTTCGACCGAAAGAAATATTTCAACAAACGATAATTTTGTATCGGTATTTGATTCCGCTTGAATAGGAAATGGAGTTACTTCTCGAAGTAAACTAATTAAATCGCATTGAGGCTGGATTGGAGTATCGATACAAACAACTTCGCTTTCTTCTCCGTCAATTTCAGCGGATGCTTGAGGAGAATCTAATCTACCTACAGCGCCTATTCCGACTGGAGATTCTATGCTCGCCGGACTAAAATAGATCGCGTTTGAACGATTGACAAAAATATTTTTAAAAAATCATTGCAGCTGTATTCGAAATTTTTATTAATTTATCTCATACCTGTTTGCATTTGGATCATCAACGTACAGCGCAGAAAATTCTTCTCTTATATTTTCATCTACATCTTTTTGAAAAGAGAAGTGAAAATCTGTTACATTATTTGGCAATAAATTGTTTCCATTTTGTTCAGAATTATCATTGAAGTTATCGCCCCAATCATCCGCATCTGACAACCACGATGTCGTAGATGGTACATTTATACTACTAGTGTCCAGAGCATTTGATTTACATTCGTCCTCTGGTACTTGTACTCTTAAACAAGTCCAACTTTCATTTTGATTCCAACAGTTTGGGTTTATACATGCGAAAATATAAAGCGTTCGATGGTACTTAGAGTTATCTAATGGAACGTACAGCTGAAGAGCCAGGAGTTGGTACAATCTACATAATCTACACTGCGGTAACGACAGTGTACTTTTTCCATAACAGTTCTACAAACATTTACAAACACAATACATTTAATTAGACTTGTATAAAATACAATTTGCAATAGTTTAACAATTACCTTATCGATAATTAATATTAAATTATTAATCGATATAAACCGCGTTATGAGTGTATCGCAATTGAAAAAAAAAAAAGAAAAAAAAAAATTAAAATTGAAAGGACCAAAGAAACTTAAGAATTTGGTAAGCTCGATGGAAAAATATTTGTTTAATTAATAAGCTTCGAACGCGCCGTTCAATTAAGCGCGAATAACGTTATTCAACGCAAGAAATACTCACTGAAAATCCACCGATTTTATTCGTCATGAAATTAATACTCCCTCGATGTTTATCAGTGACATATTCATCTTCGTATCCCAGGTACACTTTTGTTCGGTTATCACAAGCCATTAAGTTTGATTAAAACTATATTTCTTCATTGGAAGACTTCGTAATAGGATAGAGAATATTTTAATTCTCAGTTTGCGGTCGTACTCAGCGGTAGACAGCTGACATGTATATTAGTATCGGTTCACGCGTGCGCTTTTAACAGTATCTTGTGGCTCTTATCGATTTTTGAATACTTTATGTATAAGTAAACATTACGTAAAAAAAAATCACATTTTATTCGTACAATCTAGGTTTCAACGCGTCCAACGGTAACAGCGTCGCAAGCGGTTCGAATTGGAGAAAAAAAAAAATTACATATTCGACTGTTTTCGTAAATAAAACGAGATACGCGTATCGTACCAATATTTCCAATTCGTAATTTCTGGGTTCCAAGGTTTCCGCTCGATAATCAATGCAACCAATAACAATTCTTTCATCCAAATTCACCAAAATCCCTAGAAACGTTGCCCTGGTATCAAGCCGCGTACGCGTTCGAATTTCCACAGCAAACTCTGAAACGATCAAAAAATACCGTAAAATGATTCCTCTAACGACTAAACGAACCGTACGTATAATAAAAATCCGATCCGTTGATCGTTCAAGATCACACTTACGCGGGCCAAAAGAATTCAACGATCCGCATGAAAATCCGGCGTGAACCCTGTACTGGGGGGGAAAAAAAAAAAAAAAAAAAGAAAAAACGTTGCAATGAAAACAGCGCTAGATCGGCGACATTTCGGGATTGGTCGCGATCGGTGTTGCGTGCGACGTTTTTAGGTACGAAACAACTGTGCTTATAAAAACTACAATCAAACATACCCGCGTCCTGTTTCTCGAAATCAATCGTTTCGTTTAGAAGGGGGCGGGCGTTTAAAATCGGAACAATAAATTTAAATCGGACACCGAATACAGGAATAAGAACCATTGGTTGGGATGTACGATTTTAGTTTGTGACGTCATGCGCAAAACAGTTCATTCCTTATCCCCTCCGTATATCTATCCAGCTGTCCGTGGTTTGGCAGTCCGGTGAACGAATTTCTCAGGGTGATTATTACGTAGGTTTTATGCTGGTGGCCTTTTCCACGAACGACGGTGGAAATTTAAGGTATTAAAATATCGATAGAGGATCAAGTGCCAATCGGAAACCTGTTAGGTGGAACTTATTTTGAACAACCTATAACGGTATTGTACGATAGGGTGGCCTTCGGACTGACAAAAGGCAAAGACGTACGCAGCAGAAACAACTGGCGTTCCCGTATATGTGACGAGGTTGTTGGAGTAACCGTCGTGCGGAGCTGTGATTTCTTTTATTGGGGAACAAGCACCAACGCGAGGTGTGGAAGGTTTTGTAACGTTCTGGAATTTACCCGTATCAACGATTTGGGAGCGACGAGCCCATTCGTGAGGGATGTCTACCCCCGCAAGAAGGAGACTAATGAGAGACTTTAAGAGGTATCGTTAATCCCAAGATTCGTATGTCATCGTATTCCGTTTGTCAGCCATCGCCATTGAACATTATATTTGTATTTATATTTTGTTGGCCGTAACCTGTCCGTGCGATCGGTATCGTTGAAATATTTCTCTGGGGACTCCTCGGGTTACACGACGTACGAACGTCATTGTGGCCCATCTTACCAAGTTATTATTAGACGCTTATTATCATTTATTGCGTTTCATTTGCATTTACAACGTAAGCTTTTTTTTTTCTTTCCATGATTAATCGAGGAATTAGAAATTCTTACTTATCGCTATTCGAGGAATGTCGAGGAAACGCGCACGATTCATCGATGACTATGGTTTTGTTTATATTGTGACATTCCCTATTGATTCTTATAAATATTTTACCGACTCGTAGTGACTTTCTTTTTCTTTTTTTTCCTTTGTTAGTTTTAATTGTTTATGTAACTTTTTGTAAGCTTTATGTTTAATAAAAAAATGTAAAAAATAAATTTATTTATTTATTATTATTTTTTTTTTTTATCTTCAATTACGCATCAACGATTGTTATATAGTTGTGGATTTTTGAATGTATTTATTTATTTTTTGTTATAAGTACTTTGTCCGTTAATGTGTTCGACGAAGAATAAGATTGTACATGTAAATGTTTGAAATTTGTACTTGGACACGTATAGTCTGGGATTAAAAAATGTTTTATATAAAAAGGCATTGGCGTGACATTGGGACTTACGAGAAATCTGAGTTTATATTCTTTCTTAGATTTGTATCGAACAATTTCTTGAATAAAATAAAGAATTATTTAAAAGAAAGAAAAAGCTCTTTTGCGCGATATAGCGCGATGTAATTTTTATTCCTTAGCATATCGAATTATTCTTTTTCAATTCATTTACATGTGTACTTTGAAACGGTGTTTACGACTCGATGTTTTTATGAATAGATTACAAGAAGACCCACCCACTGGAGTATCGGGAGCACCAACAGACAATAATATTATGATATGGAATGCAGTTATATTCGGGTAAGGATACACTTAGACACATTTTAGAATAATAGTTTAGTTACAGTGGCTTTTAAGAAGATTGTGGTTAATTTTTTATCGTGTTCTTAAACACATTTTTATGCACATCTTATTAATTTTTCAGACCACATGACACTCCATTCGAAGATGGTACCTTCAAACTTACGATAGAATTTACAGAAGAATATCCAAATAAACCACCTACAGTGAGATTTATTAGTAAGATGTTCCACCCCAATGTGTATGCTGATGGAGGCATCTGTTTGGACATACTACAGAATCGTTGGAGCCCTACTTATGATGTGTCTGCTATTTTAACATCCATACAGGTACTGCTAATGCTCAATAATCCATATCACGTTACGATCCGACACGCCTGAAACAATTCAGTAGCGATAAGTATTTCACAAGTATTCCGTTTATGTTACCATCGATTCATATGTTGTCATAACAAACACGTGTTGCGTGCTAAGTTTCACATAACCGCTAAGAATTCACTCCGTAACAGTAAGTATAGGATAGTGCAAAATAAATGCCTACTTTGAAAAATTAATCGAGAACTATTCATTTTTAGTAATCGATAATTAAATTTTAATTACTTTTTGTACAAGTGTTACTTTATTTTTAATTCTACGAGATTAAGATTCTGTAAAAAAGAAAAAGAAAAATAATAATAATAAATAAATATATTTTGCATGGCAGTTACTATATATCTAAAATACCTAAAAAAAAAGAAGTCAAGCGCATACTTTGTCATATGTATTATTAAAATATAGCATACTTAACTTTTATTTGCTCTATGGAAAATATATATCAATGGTATGTTTGCTAAAATTCCATGTACTCGTATCCACTTTTTTCGATCGATTTTCATATAAAAACTCGGAAAGATTCGTAAGTTTTTGTCTTAACAGCGGTTGCAATACAGCAAAGTCTGATTCATTAAAGTATAAAGTTATTTGCACATAATGTTAGTGTAAAATTTGTGCTTGTAATTCGTTTAACCGACCATAAGTGTACTTCTAATCACCAATACCAAGTAAGAGTATCATCTACTTATAATTATGGCCATGCATCGTTAAGAAAAGAAAAAAAAAAGATATTAAAAATATTGTGTAATGAGTATGACTTATGTGGTTGCAGTCGCTGTTAAGTGACCCGAACCCGAATTCACCTGCCAACTCAATGGCAGCACAACTGTACAAAGAGAACCGACGTGAGTACGAGAAGCGAGTGAAGGCTTGTGTGGAGCAGAGTTTTACGGATTAGTCGCAGGCGTTTCCACAATGCTGTTGCAGCATCAATCAGCCACCTACAGCCATCAAATACTTTGGAGAACGTGCAGCCTTACCAAGGAGCTAACGCTAAACATTAGCATGTTTCTTCCTAGAGCTCTATTGAACTACCACAATGTGCAACATTAGACCGAATTTTTACAATGTTGAATAATAAATTATTATAAAATTGTGTATTTATTTATTTCGATATTTGATAACAGATCGATTATTTCGATATTTGATTGAAATTAGTAATACTGAAACATTAGAGGATAATTAAATATTCGGCGGTTTCTTTTGTTTCTGTGCTACAAAGCAGTGTCTTTAACAAGTACGGAAGTGTATTTCGATTCAATTTTAGTACTTCGTATAGTACATAAATTCACTGATACATATTATATATATATAGATATATATAAATATATATGTATATATATAATACATACACCATACGTAATAAATACATAATTTCACTTCATAGTTTTATGGTTTTCTTTACCCCTTTGTGCAGTTTACATTTTCAAATAAACTTATATTATAACAAGGTCTATAAAATATTTGTTGCAGTCCCTTTTGGATGAACCAAATCCAAATTCTCCAGCGAATTCATTAGCAGCACAATTATACCAAGAAAATAAACGGGAGTATGAGAAGAGAGTAGCTACTGTTGTTGAACAGTCTTGGTTGAACTTCCAAGAAAGTCACTCGGAAGATGCTCGCTGACATTAAGTATGATTCGTTCGGTGTTTTCACGAAGTTTATTTGATGCTCCTTTTTTTAATATTATCCTGAGAAATTCATGGCCTGAAATATTCTTGTGCTATCA
This sequence comes from Ctenoplectra terminalis, assembly GCA_019453375.1. Classification (NCBI taxonomy): domain Eukaryota; kingdom Metazoa; phylum Arthropoda; class Insecta; order Hymenoptera; family Apidae; genus Ctenoplectra; species Ctenoplectra terminalis. The sequence goes on along the minus strand of SMSQ01011458.1, from coordinate 13,639 downwards.
AAACAACACGTTAAATCCTCCACTGTTCTACAAAATTTTTTCTTTCTTTTTTTTTTCTTTTTTTTGCTAAGAGTCCTATCTAGTTTTATAACACAGAGATAAAAAGATTGATTCAACATTGGCTATGTTTCAGATACGTATTGTAGAACACTGGAGTGATGTGAAATAAATCGTACTGTGCGTTATGTGATCTTTATCTATAAACATAAATAAAATCTGTATGATTTTGCTCATTACAATTAGGTTTTAGGCACCAACATGTAACAAAATCATAAAAATAAAAAAAAAAACACACGTATAATTACCGGTTTTGTAACATTGATTTACATTGTAATTAATAGCTATATTTAAATATAAGATCTTCGTAAAATAATTTCCCAACAAATAAAATTAATAACTAATACACCTTAAGAAAACAACCGGAAAATAATTTGTTTTGTTTAATTACAGATAATAAGTACATCAATGTATAAATAATATAGCATAGAGTTAACACCAGTAATCAACTTAAAGAATAATTATTAATAATTAATTGTAATTTCCTAATAAAGTTGAAACATTATTCATAAGAATATGTATCGATTAGTCTCCTTTTACGAGCAATAGAGAGGGAGAGGTGAACAAAATTCGAAAAAGTTATCGTAATAAAAATTATTAAATTTAATGAAAATATTCAAATCGTTCTTTATACACATTCCATAAAAAAATTTTCTTTTATAATTATGCAAAGTATACAATTTGTTTTTATAAAACAACGTGCTTTACTATATATTCGAGTTTATATTCAGCTATGAAAAACTATATCTTACCAAGTATATTGTACATTGCGTATTAAAGAGAATTTATATTTTAAAAATACACTATTCATATGTACAAAGTAAATTCTCATCGATAAAGGAAACGATGTTGTATATATAACTACTGCTTAGAGATTCTACAATCTTCATTTATACATGTACATTCTAACTTAATACATACTCAAATAACGATAATTCAATGGTAAAAATTTATGCATTATAGTACGAATTGATTAGAAAAGATATCGATATCAAATTATTTAAAAAAAATTACTTTCTTTCGTTTTTTAATACTGCTATTGTAGTTTGAAGGTAAGATACATATTTCTGTATAATTACCATAGGTGTGCGATGTTTATATATTACTGTTCAAAGTGTGTAAAGGCCTTGTAGCTTGCCAATTTTTAACAAGTATAAAACAATTTTAAAACATATTTTACAGCAATCAAAGTATCTATTTTACTCTAATTATTTAATATTGTCACAATATTTACAATTAATATTATACAATTATAATTTATCTGCTATTGTAGTTGATTATACGATAATTCACACTCATATTTATATATTTGATAAAAGAGTACTTTTATTGGTTTTCTTTTTTACGGAACTACTATTGTTTTTCATTGGTTGTTACAAGTCAATCTATTCGATAAGACATTAAAAAGTACTTAAAATTACAAAATATATCTTAAAAGCTGTCTTTAATTTTAATTAAGTCTTCCAAGGTGTTTAAATTGCTCACCATTTTTTTCCTGCTACGATTTTTCTTCTTTCTCTTTGTTATACCTCTCTAACTCTTTCAAGAATTGTGCTTTAGGTTTCATAACGTTCGGTCTGTCCCCTCTACATTTTGGACAAAACCACTTGCCTTTTGGCTTCGTACTTAACGAGACACACGAAAAATGGAACCATTCTATAGGACACAAATCATTATCACACAATATCATTTCTCCGTACGATATCTGATCGCAAAGACAATACGTCGGTTCATCCGGATCTATCGCGAGGTCGTCCTCTGGTGGCGGCGGAGTATCCTCACGATGTTGGTTTTGCTGACTACCTTGCCTAGATTTTCTTTTCTTCTTCTTGCTATTATTAGTGGTACTTGTTTTCTTTTGATTACCATTACTTGTATTTGACAAAGAATTAGACCGTGTCTCTGTCATAACAATCATATCCATAGCATTCGAGGACTCAACCATTGTGTCCGTTCTTGTCCTCCTAGCTCTCTTTGGTTGTCTCTCTGAATTGTTCGCATTGCCGGAAGAATTTGTGTTCAAATTTGAATTTGTTTCACGGGTCGATTCACTGCTTTCTTGTTCTTTTCCAAAATCTGTAGAGAATTTAAAATGCACAATATATTGAAAACTGATAAATATCTACTCTTATGAAACATGTACAATCATCAGGAGGACAATCATACCAAGGTTATGGTAATCTAAATCTAGCTGCCTAGATTTATTGTCAATAAGATCTTGAACTTGTTGAACTATTTGTAATTTCTCATCTCCTATTTCTTGCGCAGCAATAAGTGCTTGCTGAATTCTTAAAAGTGCTCTCCTCTTAACCGTTAGGTCCGTGTCGTTTCGCAATGCTTCCTGATGTTGATCTACTTCCCTTAAATATGCTAGATCGAAATAAAAATACCAATAAACTATTTTATTTTTTAATTTTTTGTATAAAAATATAACGATACAAAAAATATCCATCAAGATTAAACTGCTTCGTGTTTCCATGTACAAACTAATATACTAAAATGTAAAAATATATTCATACTCAAACTTAGTGTTTACTTCGGAAAGAAAATCAAAAGTTGTTCAACTCTTGTTTTCTTTTTTACTTTTTTTTTTATTTTCACTATGTTACTTTCACCACATTTGTATATTCTACTTCACGTAAACATTTATCAATTTTTCAAGTTACAAAAATGAAATATTCTCAACGAAAACATATTAGCGTGTACACTCTGGAAACATTTTAGAAATTATTAATCTCAATTACTTTGACAAGTAGCATCGAGTTCTCGAAGCCGGGAAACATGTCTCTGTAGATCATTTGGTAAGTTTTCCACGCAGTCTAAATAATTCTCGATATACGTTGCAGAATACAAAGCTTCGACAACAGCTTGGTTTAACATGTTCACTCTCTTACGAATTTCCCTCGACGGTTAAAAAATATATAAACGGTCCATTTGCCAACGAAATCTTGAACGTCACTCTATTAAGCTTTCGAACTTTTCGCACCATTTATACAGATACGTATTATCGTTTAATTTACAGTTACACCAATCAAGATCAATCAAATAATACGGAAACATAAGCAAACTGTTGCAAGACTTTTTTCTCGATACTCCATCTGTATTTGTGACAAGAGTTAAACATGGCTGCCGGTTTCTAACCGAATTCCTCGAGTTTATCTTCCGAAACCAGACATAAATCCATCACAAATGCCAGCTATTTTACATTCTAAAATATCTACAAATACATCCAATTAAACAACATCGCGCTAGATATACCTGTAAAATTAATTCGTTGAATGCCCAACCAACGACTTCCTATAAAAAAAACTTACAACAATGGAATGTCAGGAATTCCAACTTGGCGAAACATAACTTTTCTGCGAGAACGATTAAACATTGCAGTCGTTAATCACATTTAGAGTTATCTTTTCTTTTTTTTTTTTTTTTTCGCCAATATTTCCGAACACCAACGGTGGTTGCAAAGTTTGGCGATAAAGTGGACTTAAAAATCGTTCCAGTTGCTGTCGCATTACTCGACGCTGTATCGATAATCTGTTATTGCAATCGTCACAGAAAATAATCTTTAAAAGATTGCTTTTTGCAACGCGTTAGGAAAGCTACTTAATTACAAATTGTGTTTCGTGCTGCAAAGAATTTGTAATTTAAACGCTGCTTTGACTAGCTACACTGACGTCAAAATTTGTGCTACGGACTACCAATCCCGTGTCACAACCCTATTTGATTTCGTCCGGTAGAAGAAAGAGTCGTGTGTTTGGGTTCTCGTGTGCCGCAAAATCTGCGTGACTGTTGTCGCAAAAAAATACTCGTTCCGTAGTTTGGTAATTTTTGAAGAAGATGACATCCACGGGAACTTTCCAAGGGTTCGGCGACGGGAAGAAGAAATCGAGCAAGTAAGCGACACGATTGTATTTATGATTTATTATCTGCTAAAATATCGCACGAGTGTCGGGTTGCCCTTTTGCCAGTGGTGTATCGTTTATTTATTTTAACGTGTAAAAGTAAAAGAGTCCAACATGTTTACCGTCGAGATATATTTTTCTCGTCAACGGTTACCGACGAAGACGTCGACCAAATGTTGGATCGTTTAACGGTTACAATTTTATAATTGGATACCATTTTTTCGTTGTTCATATATTTTTCGGCACCACGTTTACAGGGAATAATAATATTCGTTTATTGGATCAAACGGAGATCAAAAATTGACCGACAAGACGCCGTTGGTTACTCACTTTTTTGTTATGTGTGGTGCGTCGGTTTGAACCGGTCATAACCGGACAATCCATGTACCTCTTTTTTTGTGCTCCTAAGGTTTTGGCAAATCAAAATTTGCCAAAATTAGGAGCACGTATTTGCGATATGATTTGCGTTAGAGGTTCGAAGAAGGTTCGATGGATAGTCGTATCGTTGTTAACGCGGATACAGCAGAATTATCATATTAAATACGTTACTTGTTGATACTCGCATCCGTTGTCTTTTACATTATTACGATTTCAATGTCTGTCGGTTTATCATTTCGCTGTGGTTATAAGTACTGTTACGATTCTTCTATTTTTTTATATATATATATTTCATAAAGATAAATGGAAAAAAAGAATTTGTATTTGATGTACAAAAAAATTGTACTTAATATTTGTACAATTTATCGGTATAATTTGTTTCAAGGAACGGTATGAATTTTAGTCGGATCGTTTATGGGAGGATTCGCTAAGTCATTTATCAGTGCGATGCGTTTTGTGTAATTTGTTGTATCTGATAATTACAGAGTCGGTAATGTCTTATGTAAAATGCAGTAGCTGCAGGTGCAAAGATGTGACAATAGGTTGCGCTTGCTGCACCGTTTGTGTTTGAAAGTTTGAAAAGAAAAATTGAATTCCGGTATTTAGAAAAATGCGTCTATTTATTTTGAGCCGTGAGCTTTGTGGACATTCCCATTTGCAAAGAATATCGAATTGAATGGTATTTTTTAATACGGTTGATACGTTATCGCGTATATTATCGGTAATAATATCGATAAATGTAATTTTACCGCGCTTGAAAATATCATTGCAGATTGATAAATCCGAAAAAAATCCAACGTTACAATGCTAAATTGATTACTTTATGAAATTATGATACTTTTACATCGTACAGATACGCGCTTATATATTCTATGATTTTAATTCCACTTGATACGTTCTTCAAGCGCAAACGCCATAATTAAGAAAGCAGTAGCGCGCCTTACATAATCTTTTCTTATTTTGTAAGGTCTTGGCGAGTGAGTTTGCCCTAGCAAGTATAATGTTTCAAGTCCGGCATTTTCGAGAAAAAAATTGGCGGTCTACCGCGGGTAACGGCTAAACATTGCAATGCATGTTTCTAATAAACGAGACTTCTGATTTATCGGTAGAGCTGAAAAAAAAAAAAAATATATGCGTAGATAAATTTTTTCCAACTGAAAGATCGGCACGAACGCGTAACAATGCATACGATACAAGAGATACATTAAAATTGCCGGATGTCCGTAATAACAGAAAACGTCCGAAGATTAATTTTTTTCGTCTCGGAGAATGGACATTTCTTTTTTCTCTTTCTTTTTTCCAAGTTATTCTTTTCCGAATGCAATTACTGTACGAAAAACGCTCGTAAATATTGTCTTTCTTTCGTCGTGAATATTTTCTCGGAACGTACGCGAATAATGCACACGCTTCTGAAAACGAGTCACGCTGTTTCAGGCTGACTCACCCGGCGCGCGTAGTTCTTAGCGTGCCGCATAGAGGCGTGTACATTTAGGCCTGAAGCTTCGTAATTGCATAGATACAATATTCTACCCACCCTTTGTTCTCCCTCTTTCCGTTTCTCTCCTTCTTTCTCATATCTTCGCTGCATTCATTTTTATAATACGTTTCCTCGGTAATGTGCAGACAGTATGGCGTGCGACAGGAAAAAAGGATTCCGAGAATCGTACAAGTTATCGGAGATTTTCATTCTAGATATTCCCTTAAGTTTTTTATTCCATATTTTTCGTCCCGATCTTTGTATCGCGCACTTCTTCATATTTTATTCTCCAATATTATTCTTTAACCCTTCGCACTCCCAAATTTAAGTTTCACCTGACTATTTTAACACTAGAACTACCGACGATTAAAGCATACTTATTTCTAGCGAAAAAATCATAATGAAAGGTATATAAAAAAATACGCGTTTGCAAGGAAAACAAAGCTCTGTCTACATTTTTAACAGAAGATCACGGAAAATTGGCCGAGAGATGCCACGGTCGATTTATAAAATTTCTGTAAAAAATTACGAACGGGTCATTTCGACCATTTTGGTGGTTCTAGTGTTAATTACAAATATTCTTCTGGAAAGAAACAAAAATGATAAATATTTACATTTTCTATTTATCCCATTGACTTGTTTTATCTTAAAATAAAAAAAAAGAGTCGAATCAACGAAAATACAAAATTTAATTCAAAATATAACCTCTAAAGAAAACCGCACGCGTCGCCATAGCGGTACCGGCGAAGTCCAAGCGTTGGTATCGAATTAAAAATAAAGAGAGTCCCATTAAACGAGTACATAAAAGACGATTAATCGTTTGAAATCGTTACAAAAAAAAAAAAAAAAAAAAAAAA
>SMSQ01011437.1:0-25702 GCA_019453375.1 Ctenoplectra terminalis | reverse complement strand
GCCGTGGAAATATAGTTTAAGAGTTAGTTTTTTAAATCAATCACTGTAAAAGCACCTCAATATACATTACTATTCTTACAATAATACTATTAATAAAAAATCAAGATATACTAGATATGTGGCGCTTAACATGTTAAAATGGGAAAACGTCTTGACGAAATGCATAAGGCTGTGTTTCGGCTTCTTCATTTCCAATTGATTCGGCCTCTAGCCGGAAAATAATATAAAAGAGCCGAGGAAATATAGTTTAAGAGTTAGTTTTTTAAATCAATCACTGTAAAAGCACCTCAATATACATTACTATTCTTACAATAATACTATTAATAAAAAATCAAGATATACTAGATATGTGGCGCTTAACATGTTAAAAAGGGAAAGCGTCTTGACGAAATGCATAAGGCTGTGTTTCTGCCGTTTGTTTGCCGCGATTTTTCTAATAATTTCTAATAAAATTATCCAAATTTCGCGTCGATCGACCACTGAGGCCTTTCGGAAGTACATCGCCAGAAAAATCATGGAGGCAAGTATTTATGGAATAAAAGACCAATTGAAAATATCAACAAGAAGCGGATGAGTTTCTTTTTTTTTACATCCACGATACGGTATGCTAGATTGTTTTACAGAATTGTAAAAAAGTGCAATATCAATGTAGTTATCACACTTTTATTCGACGCAAGCTAACCATGTCTCTGCATCTTTACTACTCTTTTTATTTCTTGCAACAGATTCCATAACTTTTTATACAAGTTTCACCCTATGCATTCTTTACTCGAAGAAAATATGCAGTTAAGCTGCATGCATCCGCATAAAAAAAAAGCATATTAACGTTCTGTTTTAGGTTTGGATAAAATTTTTATACGCGAAGCGATTTCAAATACTGATATACAAACTCCATATCGTAGAAAGACTATTGTATATTCATTTACCATTTTCACGCGTGAATTCGTGTCTAATAGTTTTTATAGACGCTGATAGATCATAACATTTACCAAAATTGACCATTTTGGAAATAATCCGTTCGTAATTTTTCAGAGAAATTTTATGAATCAAATATGGTGAAACAGATTTTCTGATGAAAGTATAAATAAAGGTACATCTCTCTTTAAATACGTATTTCTTTTTGTACACCTTCATTCTGATTTTTTCAGTGGAAATAAATATACTTTAATCGTGAGTAATTCTAGTGCTAATAATAATTCTTTGTATATGTAGGATTAGGATTATGCTCCGAACGAACAAAAGTCACTTGCAGACTATTTATTTACAAAAGAGAAAGAGAAACATGAACGAAATACGGATATGAACAACGTAATCACACATATCACTCACGTGTCGTTCCAGGAAGATTAACTTGCACCCGACCCGAAAGTTGCTTATACGATATAAAATAAAAGAACACCACAGATCACATCCTTCGTAAACAGTTTTATGTGACAAAAACTTGTATTATTTATTATACGTATAATATCTTCAGCGATACTCTCTTAGCCAATGACATTTTAATCTTGGCAGTAAACTTTCTGAATATCGTTCGACTTTTTGTTAACAGTTCAAACAGTACAAGTGCTATTTCTCGATCGAAATTGCGAAAATCAGGCGACAGTGAGAGGGAAAAATACCAATACTAACGTTTGCACATTGTATTACGCATCAGTTTTACCTCGAACTGCATTATTTATGACAATCCGATGTTTTATTGTAGGATACTATGGTACAAGTTTCGTAAGCAAAAATGGGTCACTAAAGATACTGTAATTGTAATAAACAAGGCAGTTAATAACTTTTGTAGTTAATACGATCAACTAGCAATAGCTGTTCGTCCGTTTCGGTCTTCTTATTTGGTCGATACGTAAAATAATATCTATAATGACTTATCGCCATTATGAAAAAGAATGAAATAAAAATTGATATTTTATAAAGAAAATTTTGGGAAATGTGTAATAGAAAGAAATAAAAATTGATATTTTATAAAGAAAAGTTTAGGAAATGAGTAATAGAAAGAAATAGAAATTGATATTTTATAAAGAAAATTTTTGGAAATGTGTAATAGAAAGAAATAAAAATTGATATTTTATAAAGAAAATTTTAGGAAATGTGTAATAGAAAGAAATAAAAATTGATATTTTATAAAGAAAATTTTAGGAAATGTGTAATAGAAAGAAATAAAAATTGATATTTTATAAAGAAAAGTTTAGGAAATGAGTAATAGAAAGAAATAGGAATTGATATTTTATAAAGAAAAGTTTAGGAAATGAGTAATAGAAAGAAATAGAAATTGATATTTTATAAAGAAAATTTTTGGAAATGTGTAATAGAAAGAAATAAAAATTGATATTTTATAAAGAAAATTTTTGGAAATGTGTAATAGAAAGAAATAAAAATTGATATTTTATAAAAAAAATTTTAGGAAATGTGGAATATTTTCTTTAGATTTTTAGAAACTATATTTTATCCGGAATAATGGAAATTAAATTAGAAAACATTTATTTATAATTTTTAAACAGTGACACTATATTTTTGCGCTAATAAGAAAATTAATCAATAACTTAGGAAGCTCAAACATTTCTGAATAAACTGTATAATTAATACTTCCAGAGATAAAAATTTATTTATGTCGTTAAGATATAAAAATCGACAAAAATCAGAATCTTTCGTTGATATCTTATTAGTAAATTATGGATTATCACACAAATTCTTATTTTTAAGAATGTAGTAAAAAAAATAGAATTTCGGTAGAAAATTGTTTCACCTATCAGATATTATAAAAAACATAATTTGGATATCTTTTTGAATCACGTTCATTCTTTCATAAAAAGATTCAGTTTTTAGTCTTACTCTGAATTTAGCAATAAATTGAATAATTATTAATCCAATGATAGAAAAGCATTTTTCAAATTTATATTAAAAGGTGAAGAAACAAAAGGCAAGTTATAAGAAAGCGAAATAGAAAGAATATCAGAAATATGATGGCTTCAGCAAATATATCACGCGAAGAGAAGTCATGTGACATTCGTTGTCTATCGGTTGGTCGTCTTCTTTCCACCTCGTATAACGAGAGATAAACGACCCTAGCAGCAAAACGTCTGATGTTTTTCGCGAAGATTTCAACTGTCAAGAAGATTTATCGTCGTATGTCGTCCTTTGCTCAACGTACTAACTAATACATTTTCTACGAGCCCTTTATATGAATCTTCTCCCTAAACAGGGGAATAAAAATAAAGAACCAAGTGTAATTACATCTAATATGTAAAGAAAAGTTCTATATACGAGGTGCCAAAAATTTCCAAATGTCCTATTTAAATCAATTTCCGCAAATATCTTCGAAATTATTGATGACACTCGAATGAATCTTCTCCCTAAACAGGAAAATAAAAATAAAGAACCAAGTGTAATTACATTTAATATCTAAAGTAAAGTTCTATATACGAGATGCAAAAAATTTCCAAATGTCCTATTTAAATTAATTTTCATGAATATCTTTGGAACTATAAATGACACTTGAATGAATCTTCTCCCTAAACAGGAAAATAAAAATAAAGAACCAAGTATAATTACATCTAATACCTAAAGTAAAGTTCTATATACGAGGTGCAAAAAATATCTAAATGTCTTATTTAAATTACACCAACGTCCTATTTAAATTAATTTCCACGAATATCTTCAAAACTATTGATAGCACTTGAATAAATCTTCTCCCTAAACAGAGAAATAAAAATAGAGAACCAAGTGTAATTAAATCTAATATCTAAACTAAAGTTTTATATACGAGGTGCAAAAAATTTCCAAATGTCCCAATGTCCTATTTAAATTAATTTCCGCGAATATCTTCGAAACTATTGGTGACACTCAAATAAATTTTCTCCCTAAACAGAGAAATAAAAATAAGGAACCAAGTGTAATTACATCTAACGCTTAAAGTAAACTTCTGTATACGAGGTCCAAAATATTTCCAAATGTCCTATTTAAATTAATTTCCACAAATATCTTCGAAACTATTGATAGTACTTAAATGAATCTTCTCTCTAAACAAGAAAATAAAAATAAAGAACCAAGTATAATTACATCTAACACCTACAGTAAAGTTCTACATACAAAATGCAAAAAATTTCCAAATGTCCTACTTAAATTACACCAACGTCCTATTTAAATCAATTTCCACGAATATCTTCGAAACTGTTCACAACACTTCCAGATATTTCAAAACTTCAAAAATTTCGAATCTCAAGAAAACTGCAAACATTCGAATTCCCGGCACTCAAAACCTTTTGAACCTTCTATAAACTTTCAAGATTTCAATATCTCAAAGTACCGATCCCTAGACAGTCACGGGCCGCCTGAAACATCCATGAAGTAGAAATTTTTCGCAACGCTCACTTTTTGAATTATTATTCACCAAAAATTACTACTCGGCCCGGTGTGCGCTGCGGGCGGTACAATTGCACCGATAGCCGAGCAAAGTGACTCGAGAATAAAACTTGGCTCGCATCTTCGTGCGCTGAATGTAACGATGAACGATTGGAAATATCCCGGAGGCCTGCTGGCCTCCCCGAAAACTCTCCGGAGGCTCGTTGTCGGAGAAAAAGGAGACTACCCCTTATTATCTACCTCTTCACCATACCTCTGCGCAGCAGTCACGGAATATCGATAGAGGTATTGCGTGAGCCAAACCGTTGGGATATTCCTGAACATCGGATAGAGGCTTCCTCGAGAGAAGCGCGACTATAAACATGGAATAATCTTAAATCATTGGTCTGTGGGTCGAAGGGACTAATAAGGGGAAAAGGCGATACCTGGATTGGTATAAAGAATGGAACAAAGAGGATGATAACGGAGCAACGTTGGCGTCAGCAACTGTGCCGTGGCCAACGAGGGATGTAAGAGGTTTACTGTTGCTAGGCAACCTGTTGCCACGGGCAGCCGCCACACCACCATCGGAGGACTCAGTGGGCTACAATCTTGCGTGGAGGACGATTGAAACGAAGGGAGGATAAGAGATAAGGCTCGTATCAGTGGATCGGTATATCTCCATGCGTTTCAGAATGTTACAAGTTGGGGTACTTTAACTTGAGTTAAAAGTTGGTAAATGAAGAACAGAAGGAAGCCTATTTTTATTGATTTTATGATTTTTGTGTTACACGGTAGCTATAAGGGAGTGGTTTGATACGAAGTACAGAATCGAGAAGAGGAATTATTTGTGAGATTACTGAAGATAATTTTGCTGTCCTTTTTGGGTACAAGTGACTTAAATGAAGTTTACTTTTGGATAAATACTTAGAAGTGCTTTTGAATATTCTTTTGTCCGATTCGAAGCGTTTCTTTTTTACGTTTAGTTCTTTGATGTTGTACGATTTTGTAAGTCGAAGGTATTTGGAAATTTAAGTAATAATTATTAAGGGATACGAATGTTTAGTCCGAGTGAGGAGGGGATAGAAATCTTTTGTAAATTGTTAGAATGAATAATATTGAAGAATGTAAAAGAATTAAAATGAATGTGATTTTTACGTATCAACTTAATTTACTGTGGAACTATGAATAATATTAACCATTCTATTGCGTTCGTTAACACTTACGTTTATTGTATAACAATTATGATTGTATACTTTGTTGATAAGTGTGATAAAAATTTAGGTAACTAATGCATTTTAGAACATTTATAAAAGGAAGCACACCCGAGAAATCTGAGTCAAATAAAGATCAGAATAAAAAAATTATATAAATAAAGAAATATGATTGCGTTAAATAATTTAAATACATTAACAAATTTAACAAATACATACTTTATTGATTTGAAATTTCTGTTTTCGATTTTTGTGGGGAGACTACACTTTCAAATAATTACACTTGTTTTTTTACCTACATTATATTTCTTTTAAGTAATAAACGAAGAAAAATATACAAAATATATAAAAATTGAATCGCACACGACAGCGAATAGTGAGGTATCATACTTTTATCACTCTTGAAAAAAGGTATGTTTATCTCTGATCACCGATGTATACGCGCTTACAGGAAGCAGCTCAGTAGTAAAGCTCAACGTCATATTAGCCATAGCATGCTATAAATTCATGGCCATTTGATATCTGCACGTGTATGCGAAAAATGATAAGCGAACGTAATTAAATATTTCTGATAATATTCTACGTAAGAATATTTAACTAGAATATGATTTCATGAATATTTATAGTATATTATTTATAAAATTCGTAATATATTTTTATATTTTGTATTATTTCTTCGAACAATTTTTGAGAACAGTAATTCAATTTATAACAAAATTATACTTAATCATATTTAAACAATAAACACAAAAATACTATTACAGTTAAAAATTAGTATTCTAATATTAATATTCAATTCACAATTGTTAACAAAGATGATTAATTTATTTCTACATAATCTGAATATTTTAGAAAGAATAAAGAAAACAAAGTATTTATTAATTATAGTTTTGAATAATTCTTTAAAAAAAAAACGGTATTAAAAATACATATCAATTAAAATAAGATCTTTCTAAAATTTTTAATAACAGTTAAGAGTAAAATATGAAATATCGCGGTAACGTATAACTCGTCGTGAAGATATTTCAATTAACAATTTGGAAATTGTCGGGCGGACATATTGCATAGTTAAGACCTATACAAACGATACTAAAGGCAACTTCACACACGTTTCGTGGAAGCTGTGCTTGATCCACGAATACCACAGGTGGACCATATGCTGTTACAGTACTGTCAATTACTCCAAGTTTCTACATGCAGCCTCCATTTACGAGCTGCTAAAGGCATCCGCTGTTTCATGTTATAGGAACCTTAATTGCAATTTCACCGCTTCGTTATTCGAGACAGTTACTTTTTGGTCTACGTTTCAATATTACTATTGGTATTGTTTTATATCGTATCTTATTGGCATTAAAAATATGGACGAGTATTTTCAACGTAAAATAAATACGTTTTTATACATCTTTATTAACACCAGATTCACGGACCTTGGATTGGATCATTTTGATGGGTACATTAAAATACAGATATTTTGTAATATAATTAATTCACTTTATTTCAAATCAATCAATTTTTATTAGTAGAGATTCATTTAGTATATTTTTCGTATATAAATTTTATTTCCAGCTTACAGTTTCCGCTCGCACACTTGTTAAACTTAAACCCGAAATTAGAAGTACGTAAAATTGACGGGTTCCGTAAATCTAGTGTTAAATCACTTGATGGACTTATTGTTAACTCTTTGGGGCACGCTGGGATTAAAAGTGTCCCACCTTTTTGAAGCACAGTAATGCATGGTGGGATATTTTTAGTCCCACCTCGATTCAGGGAAAAGGATGTGTTTTAATAAGTACCATTCATGAACTCATGTGGCACGGACTATTTGAGTCCCACCATACAACAACAAATTCAATTCAATTATTATTATTCTTTTATGCTTTTACACATTATGCGATTCCTTTATTAGTAAAAATATACTTTAGTGGCGGGAGAATGATGAATGGAAAAGGATAGGAAGCGTTTCGTCCGGGGCCTGCTAGTGGACTCGTCAGTAAGGCATCCTAGCAGGCCCGTGCCTTAGACGCGGGGATGTTGAAGTTAGGAGAGGGATCGATATAAGTACTAATCGTACTGTTTTCGAGGACTTGCGGGAAAGTCAGTCTTGTAGGTCCCTCTGGTGGTGGAGCGTAAGAGGACCGCCACAATACCAATTTTGTTTTATTTGAAACGCAATAAAATTTCTATGCAACACGGGTCTATTTTATTATTTGAAATCCTGTGCCGCAAAGAGTTAAAGGATGTTGAAAGTAGAAGATCCACGACAGACGGTATATTAATTATTATATATGTAGGATCGAAAGTAGGATGGGTCACCGAAATCACTCGGAATGCGTACTTTGCCGAAAAATAAGGTTTAATAGAATAGATGTAATATAAAAACAAATGACGTGGTCTCGGTTTTTAACACTAGATTTACGGAATCCGTCAATTTGACGCAACTCAGATTTCGTGTTCAAGTTTAACAATCATGCATGCGGGAAGTGTAAACCCAAAATGAAATCTATATAGAAAAATATAGTGAATAAATCTGTGCTTATGAAAATCTATTAATTTGAAGTAAACTGAGCAATGATAATACAAAAAATTTGTGTTTTAATGTAGTGTTTTTAATGTAGTGTTTTTAATGTAAAATTAGTGTTTTAATGCAATGTAGTGTTTTTAATGTAAAATTAGTGTTTTAATGTAATGTAGTGTTTTTAATGTAAAATTAGTGTTTTAGTGTAATCAAAATGATCCAATCGATGCCCGTAAACCTAGTGTTAATCTTCACGCTTAGCGATCGCATCCCAGAGTGACTTTCGCCCTTTTCTTCGCAATTTCCTCGATCGTCCGTCGTCATCGCTTTCCTCCTCACCCCACCCGCCCCTGTCTACACACTCACGCACGCTCTCTGTGTTCCTTAATATATAATAATTATTCAAATTCGGCTTTGTTAACGAGTTATTAACGAAAAACACTGACCAATCACAGACCGATTAAGGACGCTGGCCAGCCGCGCTTGTGCTTCTACGAACAACTCAGAACGTATCGAAGCGACTGTTGACGAAAACATTGGTAAAAATGAGGCAAACAAATTTCTCAAGAATGGAAAATTTGTAAAAATATCTTGTTGTTCACCGTGATTCATAACAGGATATGAAAAATAATTTTTTTTGCTGCTAATAAATAAAAACGTTTCTTTTTTTTCGAAATGAAATTTATCTATGTTTTATTTATTATAATTATACATACATATTCTTAATGAGATTCCCTTTACATAAATTACAAAGAGTTACCTTTCCCTTTTAATTCAAAGAAATATCAGAGAGAACAGCAAAGAAGAATAAGAGCGTTAATTTTAACGTGTCTACTTAATGAGTTTTCCATGTGAAGAGGGAAAAAAAAGAATACTAGACGAATCTATCAGAGAGCGCACAGATGTCAGACAACTCGCCTATGGCCGACGTCATTCGTGTTTTCTTTTTAATAAAAGGCGAGTATTTTAACAATATGGTTGAAGATTTGTTTCTACTGCATTATGTATTTTTCCAAGTATCTATTAATGTAATTTCTTTGATACAAATAGATATACATTAATCGTCGGTAGTTTTAATATTAATACAGTATTTAACGATCAGTGTTGTTTAATAACAGATTCAAGGGACGTATGCGTAATCGTGTGTGTATGATAGGAAAGAAATTTTGAGATTATTTATCTTCAACTAAGTAGTAAACACAAAACTATTTACCTAGCTTAGAGCGGTATCCAACAGTTATGCTTCTTAGAAAGTATTCATGATTTTCGGGCATTCGATTCCGAGTCTCGTCACGATAAAAAAAAGAGTCAAGAATTAATCTTAAACAATTTATAGTAATTAGTGTCAACCTACAAATACAACGTAACTATTCCAACCTCAAGCGAGTGTTACTGCGACACGAGAATAATAGTTTTAATATTTTCCGTACTATGGAATAGTAAAAAAGGACAACTTTACGGACGCATCACAAGCGTCAGATTAAACTCGAGGGATCATTCCCCGTGAACTCGTTTCACCAGTTGATTTCACTTTGCAAGTGATTTGCATTCAAAATCTTTTTACCAAGATAGCCCCTTCTTGGATATGCGAATAATCTACAAAGATAAAACGTCACGACATTCAAATTAACTTGAGACCATATTGATAAACGATATTCCGGTGGGAACATTTTTATTCTTCGGCTATTTTTAACGATGGATAGATATTATAAGATCGAACAAGCCTCTTACATGGAAAACAACGAAAAACATTGCTCTTTCAAACAGATAAATTTTAAACGGCTTCGCTATTTCTCGATCTCTTTCACTCTGCTCAGGCATTCCCAGAAACTCCACGGTCACACGATAATCTCTGTCACTCGATCCAAATACTCTTTTCTCGAACGTCTATCGCTCGGCCCAAACACTCGTCTCTCGCACCTCTATCGCTCGGCCCAAACACTCGTTTCTCGCACCTCGATCACACTGTCCCAAACACTCTTTATTCACACCTCTATCACTCCAGATTAAACATTCACGCATCGGGCTCACCATTCTCACAATATAATATTTATTTCTTTGGGTACAAGTAGCTCTACTTTAATCGTCGGTAGTTTTAGTGTTAATATTTTTTGTGCTAAGAGTAACGGTAATTCCTACTTTTATAAAGCAATGTACATAGGTATTATGATAGTATACACGTAATATACTACCAGATAATTGAACGTTTCACATAATTGAACCCTTCTCCTTAGCAATAAATTATGTGCATATACAATTTATGTTCCGGGTTAGGCCGTGATTAGATTATGCATGTATTATAGCTTGTACATTATTCCGTGACAATGTATTTCAATTTTAGCTTATCGACGGTCTAGAAATGCTTTATTGATTTCAAAACTGCTAACGTTTGATCGCTGAACGTTATTATACATGCGTATTAAAAATCTTCAAGTAAATAGAAGTGTTATGTTAGAAGGATGGGGAAAAAAATAGTAGAACGATAAAAAATCGGAACATATAATTTTGAAAGGGAAGGCAAGAATGGTACAATTTTTTGCATCCTGCGTTCAGCTTAATCCTCTATTGGACCGTGTGACTTAAAAGTTAGAAACTGATGTCTGTATTTTAAAAAATTAATTTTCTTCAGTTATCACTGCACTATTAAATTTGATTACTGTATCACCGTAGCGACACCACGATCCATCTACAGTAATTATTACTTAAAACATTTTCAAATCAAAGTGAAAAACTGTAATCAATCGTAACTTTTTCTCTAATAAGCAGACAAAATTCGGACTACAGAGGTGTATGTGCGCCGCAGCGTCGGCCGTGTTTGGCGACGATTAAACGACGCGGTGGAATCCAAACGAATTATTGAATTCCCTTCGAATGGTTTAGTGGACTGTATCTAATTTTTGTATCCTTGTCGATGTACAAGTATCTAAGAATGTGCAACGATGTCTCACGTTGTCTTGCTATGTCTAATCGAAATATATAAAATGTCTAACGAATGTCTCTCGGGGCGCATTTTGCACCTCGCTATATAGCCACAGTTCCTCCCTTCCAGTGCGCCCTTGGCGTGCTATTTTCTGGAAGGGGAACTATGTCCATCTTACGGGGTAGGTAGGCCGCGAGTTGCCAACGAGACCCTCTTCTCGTCGCCACGTGATCCTCCAGGTCGGCGAAAACAGTTTTGGTCGCGCCAACCTACCCCCTTGGTATTTCCCGGTTTATGACATGGCACCGCTACTCGGACCCAAAACTTGCACGTGCCATCGATAGTCTGCAAGCCAGATAGCACCCAAGAATTAGCTGTCTCTAGCCTACCGTGTCATAAACCGTGATGGTCTGATTTAGGACTGTTACTAATTATTCGGAGCCGTTCAGGACTGAACAAGAGGGTTAAGGCGAGCGAGGGATGAAAGGAGAGAGTGTAGAATGTGTTGTAGAGCGTGGTTAAGAGAATTGTTGAGAGACATTGCGAGGACGGAAACGTGGTGTCAGGGAAGCCGAGCAGCCACGACCATTGTCAATTGATATACTTTTGTTTATTTTTTATTTTATTTTTACTTTTTTTAATAAACTCAATGTTTTATTTCTAGTCCCATATATGTATTCTAAAGAATATTGTAAGGCGTAAGAGCGCCTACGGCACCAAGGCCCTGCATGAGGGTTAATTTATGACACTGCCTGAGTGAGATGCCTGGTCACCAAGTGACTGGGAAATCGGCTAGGCAGAAATGCACATGGCCCGCTCGAGTGGTGGGGCCTGGGGTTTCCGAAAACGTACGAAGAGGAGAGACAAAGGGCAGTCTAGCTAAGCCCGCGTTAGGAGACGGTTTAGAATAAAATAATCTTTTTGAGACTTTTGTGTTTTGCCATATTTTGCCCTATCCCCGCTTTCGACCATCCTTACAATATTAGGTCGTCCCATAAGTTCGTGCCACAGATGCGTTTATACTTTCTGCGGTGTGTTGTGTAAACCCTGAACGATAAGCGACCAAAGGGATCACAATTTAACGATCATGTTCAGTCCAGAGAAGGCATTCGAAAGAAACAGTTCGCGAATAGCAAGCGTTTAGTATTTTATACTGCGGTAAAACAATGAGTGAAACACGTGTTCATTCTCGGCATCTTATGCTGTACGAGTTTCGGAAAGGAAATACCGCAATAGTTGTTGCAAATAATATTTTTGCCGTTTACGGGGAAGGTGCTTTATCGCCCCGTACGTGCAGAAATTGGTTTGACCGATTTCGAAAAGGAAATTTTGATCTGGAAGATGAGCCGCGCTCTGGTCGTCCAACTGAAGTTCACGAAGACAGAATTCGTAATTTAGTGGATGAAACACGAAGTTTATCGGTTCGAGAAATGTCTGCAGAGCTAAATATTCCCAAATCATCTGTCCATAGACACTTAAAGAAAATAGGAATGATTACAAAGCTGGATGTATGGGTGCCGCATCGGCTGACAGAACGGAACTGTGGTGATCGCGTGGCAGCGTGCACAAAACGTGCAAAAAAAAAATACGTGAATTCGGATAGAAAATTTTATCACACCCACCATACTCTCCGGATATCGCTCCATCTGATTACCACCTATTTCGGTCAATGCAACATTTTTTAGCGAGCAAAACATTTGATAACGTCGAGTCCGTAAAAACAAACATAGAAAAGTATTTTAACAAAGAACCACGGAAGTTTTATAGCGACGGTATAATGTCTTTCCCAAAAAGATGGGAAGAGGTTCTAGAACGAGAGGATGATTACATTTTTTCATAAACTTTGAAGGTATGTTTCATACATTAATTTAAATAGCATAGCGATACGCGGCACGAACTTATGGAACGACCTAATACATAAGAAGAAAAAATCTTTTTCTATATTTTACAATCTACAATAACGATCTTCCATTAATTTTAGTCATTTCTTTCATTAAAATTTAAATGAAGTTTATTTACATAACTTTCTACTTGTAATTAAGTATGTTTACGAAAAGGAATGTTACGCTTGGTAATTTCCATATCTCTCTTTTGAAAAAAAACTTGTCACGTACTCATCAAAGCGACAGTGTACGTTTGTACGGGCTATAAGTCACGAATGAGTCACTTCGTGAGTGTATTGAGTTGCTTGCAAAGTTAAAAATGTCAGTTCCCTATATTTCTCGAGCATCGCGAATGGGTATATGTCCGACACAAAGTTTTACTCTCCTGTGTGACACTTTGAAAGTCAACCCTCCGGTGGGCAAATAGTATACACATACACAGAAATCGGTGTTGATACTGAATTAAGAGTATGTGCCCGCTGGAAAACTCTTTCCCTGAGAATTGTCCTCTAGGGTAAAACGAGTTTGCGAAAATGTATAAAAAAAAAAAAACTACGTACTGTTTTTATACTCCATCTTTATCTTTTATTAGTAATCGTTAAAGAATTAATGTTAAAGATAGATTCTACGTGTAATTGAAGCATTTACCGATTATTGATTATTAATCCTACGTGTGCTTTTTTAGTAATATTCTCGTAAGTTTAGGAAACGTTAAACGTTATAGAAAAAAAACGTAAATATGCATAAAAAAGAAAAACTGGAGATATTATGGAAATAAACTGTGTTGATATTTTATTATAAAAATTGGTGTTGCTAATAAATCTAATTTCAGACATATTGTCGGTGTTTTTCTAATTAAATTTTAAATAAATCTTCTGTAAATACGTTAACTTCTTATTTCTAACTTTAATAAATAAATAGTAAGTTTACTTATCAGTGGTTTAAAAAATGTGGATTTTACGATTAAAATAGATTTATTTGTAGCAAAGAAATCAAGACGATGAGTATTTGAAAAAATACTTATAATAAGGGTAATAATTCTTTGTGCATATTTTTTGCAAAAAAATTATAGAAAATCCCTAAAAATGCGCCACTGGATATTTATAAAATTTCTATGAGAAATTACGAACCAGTCATTTTTACTGGTACGGTAGTTCTAGTGTTAATACTGGAACAAGCGATAATTAAAGTATACTTATTTGCACCGAAGAAATTAAAATAAAAAATATATATGAATATTCATAATGCAAAGGAGACTTTTTATCAATATTTTTTACAGAAAATCACAGAAAATCCGCAAAAATGTACCACAATAAATTAATAAAATATCTATAAGAAACTACAAAATGATCATTTTGATTATTTTAATAGTTCTAGTGTTAAGACATTCAATATTATTAATGTGATCGCGATAAAACATATCCTAAATAACTAAATCAGTAAAATTATGAAAATTCAGTTGTAGTACAATCAACTTCGGTTCAATTAAAACAATAATTTTATAGGAACTATATTGAAAAAGCATTACACGTTTATAAAGCTAACATTCAATTTTAACAATATCATTAAGACAATAAATTCAAGACATATTTCTTATGCCATTAGACCTACAGCTCCAAACATATTTATAATTATTTTGATCAATAAATAACTCCTAAAAATAAAATTTGCAAATATTTATTATGCAATATATCTGTGTTGTTCATAGTCTTAGATTATAATCTGAGATTGTACAAAATTAGTAAGCGTGCCTCACAATGTAATCCCTTTAAATTTGACGAGTTCGAATTATGTTGGGATCCGGATGAGAGAGAGATATAGAGAGACGTATAACACCGAAAATAATTTATTTTGGACGCTCAATTAGCTACAACCTCGGATGTAGCTCCAATGCTTCGTATCGTGACACAAGAATATGATCTACCGTCGACGTCCGCAAAGGATGATGGGAAAAAGCTCTGTTCTATTATATTGACAATTATATAATTGGTATTATTAATATTTATTATAATATCTATTATAATATTAATAATAGATAAATTGTAATATCTATTATTAATATTAATAATAAATTAACAATAGATAAATTACAATATCTATTATTAATATTAATAATAGATTTTAATAATAGATTAATAATAGATAAATTACAATATCTATTATTAATATTAATAATAGATTTTAATAATAGATTAATAACAGATAAATTACAATATCTATTATTAATATTAATAATAGATTTTAATAATAGATTAATAACAGATAAATTACAATATCTATTATTAATATTAATATCTATTATATTATATTGTTCTATTAAATGGACGCGCGTTGTCTTATACAGTAAAGATTCGCTAAATGTTCGAAAGGATCTACACGCTAAGTGTTCGCGGGTTATCCCCACCGCTGAGAAGTTCCTCCCTGATGCAAGCATGGGAGAAATATGACACCTCAAGACTTCCCTTTGAAAATCTCTATCGTATTCGTATCGGTGAGATAACACTAATGCAGCGATCAAACTTTTTTATTGTTCATTTCTTTTTCATGATAATTTCATTAACATATCGATGAATTTTTCCCGATTAAAATAAGACCGAACACGAAATTGTTACGATATTTTTAATTAACCCGAATAATCTTGACATAATTTACTTTGTGTGAACGCATGGAAAGAAACAGCGAGGAAAGAGGAACATTTACAAGCCTAATCATCGTAACCAATTGTCATAACAGTACCGTGTTTGATATGTTACTGAAATTTTTATTAAAAACAAATTAAAAATAAAAGAGTTTGTTCGACCCATCGGTATTGTTTCACCGATATGTAAGCATTTAATCTTTACGACCACCTCGACTCCTAGTCCCTCTTTCTTTTTCGTCAAACTGTCTTCTTCTACGTTCGTCGACGCCAACGAGATACAAACGGTTCGCAGAAGCGAGTCTCCTGTCCGCTAAATGTTCCTCGCCGGTCCCAAATTCTCAACACTTATCGAGTCTGTTTCGAGCGTACAAAGGTTTGTTGTTGAACCTCCTGTACGTGTGTAACCGTAATCTCGCGAACTTACTGGCGCCGCACCTCCAATGTTAACTTAATCACAATGGAGTCTATTTTTGTTTAAGGCCCGGAAGAATTCAATAAACTCACTAATCAAACTTAATAAGATGATTTATTTGAGTTCGGCAAAGTAGGAGTAAAGTAAAAGTTGCTGGTCTGATGAAAAAACAGTAATAGTAAATTTGTCTATTTTGTTAGCTTCTTATATCTGACCCTGTGTGGGTGGAGTTCACTACGTTTGTCGGGGTTTTCAGTTCCATTGGTGGAGCACTGCTACCTCTCTGAGTTGTGCCAATTGGGGCACACCCCCAACCCCAAGGCAGGAGTAGGAAAAAATTTCACTTGGGCCATAAATTAAAGGTCCCAAGGACTACGCAAGGAAGGTCACTCCAAGGTGTCAATCAGATGACTGGTTGAGTGACCCTCTCGAGCACTGCCTATCCTTGGGATCCAACAGGCGTAGTATTATTACATTTCTCAGAGGACCAAATTATTATACGTATACTACAATATTATATACAAAATATTGTTGCGCCTTGGTCTCCCCTGATTCCTTGTCAGGGGACTCATCTTGTCTTTATTTACAAATTTATCACCAAGAACTATATTACAGTGTATTTACAGACTCGATTATCATATACAATTGTGATACCGGAAGACAAGAACCACGGTGCGTCCGCACTCGTTCGTGGTTCCGGCGATACTCGCTTTGTCAACACTTTTTCTTGGCACCCCTTCCGGTGGGCGACACCGCTCGATTAAAGACTTCGTTCAGTCTTCGTTCAGTCCGATCTTAAGGGTTCATCCACAGTGTCGCAATAATATAATAAATTTATAATATCTATAAAAGTAAAAGCGTAAGAGTTTACTTCCTCAACAGCAGTATCGCGTAAAATTGACTATACCAGGTGTTCCGTCCGAAGGAACAGAAACGTGAGGATTTTCGTTGGTCGGTTTATGACAGACTCGCAATTAAGAGACTATTTTTGAGTAAAGACATTTTCGAATATTTCAGCCGTCCAACCGGCCTTTTTTTACAATGACCGTAGAGTTTATTTTTTGGTTGTCCTCGATAGCCGACCATCTGTCACGAACTCGGAGTTTCCCAAGGGTAATTAAGAACGGTACATCGACCGGTACACGTGCTCGAACATTTGTACCTGGCGGAAACTCCGCGGCCTTGCCGAACCTACGAAGTCCTCGCGTCTTCCAGGTATCGCGACACCCTCTCCACAGAAAAAACGCGCTAAGGGCGCACTGGAAGGGGTGGTCGCGGTATCTAAGGAGCACGCTGATTGGTAAATCGCCGATTTCGAACGATGACCAATCAGTGTGCCCTCTCGTCCTTCCTCCGTCGCGACACCAGGAAGAGACGACATTCTTAAAATACAAGTCGACGAGTCGAGACATCAATATAGAATTCTAAACCACGAGTCCAGCAGTCGGGACATTAAACTAGAATTACAGAATCACGAGTCCATCGATCGGGACACAAACATTCTTATCGAAAATTACCCAAAGGTCCAACAATCGGGACCTTTTTAACACTAAACCTACCAAAGCGGTCAAATGACCGTTTCGTAATTTCTTCTCCAAATTTTATAAATTATTAACGGTGCACTTTTGAATATTTTGGGGGGATTTTCCGTAAAATATATTGTCAAAGATTTGTTTCTCTAGCATTGTGTATTTTTCTAAGCATCTAATATTGTAATTTCTTTGATACAAGCAGATATAGTCTAATCGTCGGTAGGTTTAGTGTTAAACAGTTATCTAAAATTAAATTTGCGGATAACGTCGCGCCGAGAACTCGCACCCCCGAAAGGGTTACGTCGGGGAGTTACACCCTCGACCAGGAGAAGCTCCGCGAGATCAAACCGCGACACGAACGAACACCACAGGTATCGCGATCATCTACGCAGGGAAGGCCACTCCAAGATGTCAACCAGATGGCTGGTTGAGTGACCCTCTCGAGTGTTGCCTATCCTTGGGACCCAACAGAGTCTTTACTGTATCCAGAAGCCGTGTGGCATAGAAAGGGTAGCGGTGGCTCTTGATTTTAGGTTAACTCAGACGGACTTTGAATTTGTTTTCGGGTTAGGAATGACTACACTGTTTGTAGTTCGATCTTAGTTATCTGTTCTGGCATGATTCGCCGTCTATGCGTAGATTGGTCATCCAACGATTATTTTTTAATATTTAATATTTATTTTTTTCGTCATAAAAATAATTCTATTATAATTTAAGACAGTAAACAACCAAAATACGTCACACAATAAACATTTGCAAATTTCTATCTTTGGTAGTGTAGTGTCGTAGTTTTAGGAATTCGTAGTTTTAAGAACTCATAGTTTATGGAAGGCAATAAAGGCGCAACGGGACAGGGACCGGACCCAACGGACTGACGATGGGTCGAGGCGGAGGGAGGTTTGGACTGAAGGGAAAGCAGGGTTGAACGGGGAGAGTTGGAGAAAGCGTAGGACAGTGTTGATGAGAGAGTTGAACGGAACGTGGGAGTGTGTTGAACGTTAGAGTAGAGTAAGAAAGAGTTGAACGTAGGTGGGACAGTGTTGAACCGAGAGTAGAACAGAGTGCTGAGAGAACGTCAAATGAGAGTGTTGCGTAATTAAGGAATTACTGTAATATTAATGGTCTATTATCGCGCGTCACAATCACTTACCAATACTCAATTCTTAATAATTAAATATTTATAAACTATATTTAAGTAAAAAACTCTATAGTAGTTATTTATTAATGAAAACAATTATAAATATGTAACGAGCTGATCATTTTGTCCGGCACTGTATTTCGGATTTCGTAAACATATCTTGAAGTGAACATTAAACCGCGCTTCTCAACAAGGACAAATTAGAACTATAGTCAGGAGAACGTTTTGCAAACAATCAAGGACAGTCAACAATCTCGTCACGTTCGCCTATGGGTTTGGATCTGGTTAACCAATTCGATGAATGCATAGCCAGGAACTCGTTCCATCCGGTACGATATGCAGTCATCCGCTGTCCATTATAGAGATAAAATTGTATCTCCTGCGGTTATGTGCACAATGTTTCATCAACCTCTTCCGCCAATATAAGTTATAAGCCATCCAAGTCGAAATAGTGTTAAACGAAGCGTAAAAAATTATTTGTTATTTCTCGTCTTTTTTAAAATGGAAGTTCGTTACTCGTGAAATCTTTATTTTCTTTGGTCAAGTTAGTTACAAGTTCAATGGGACTGTTTGTTGTTCCTCTTTAATTTATACAGAATCTAGTAATATTCTATATTTTATAAAATCTGAAAAAATTATTTCTTTTCCTTAAATTAAAAAATGTTTTAAACAAAATCTTTGTATTAATCGAAGGTATAACGTAGGTAATGTATTGGGTTGTTCGGAAAGTAATTTCGTTTTTTTTTTGCGAAAATGAAAGACAATTTTCGTATAACGAACAAATATCTTATTAAATTATATATTGGCCATTCTGGTCCAGCACCTTTCGCCATCTTTCGCGTTGTTATACGCCGGTTTGCATCAACTAATGCCTTTATCTTGTCTTTATCAGCTTCAACCGGCCTTCCAGAACGCGGTGCATCTTCGACATCAAAATTTCCGGATCAAAATTTTGCAAACCAGTTCTGGCACTGGCGTACAGTCGACACATCTTCTCCATACGCATCGGTTAATTTCTTTCTGGCTTGAACAGCATTTTTACCTTTTCTATAGTAAAAAAGTAAAATATGACGGAAATGCTGCTTATTGCACTCCATATTTAAAAGGGCACCAACCAAAAACAACTGCCTCGAATCAAATGGACTTTTTCATACACAAACCTTGCTATATCCGCTCTCAAAACATATAATGATTATGCGGCTTAAGTGTGAAGTTTGGTGCAAAAAAATACAATTAAATCCTCTATCGGGAAAAAACGAAATTACTTTCCGAACAACCCAGTAATTAATATTTATACGTGTATCGTGTATATGGAAAAAATTTTGGCTTATCGAGATTGAAGTACTAAGCAGCAAACGATTTTAAACAAAATCTTTTTACTAACGGAAGGTATAACGTAGGTAATGTAATTAATATTTATACGTGTATCGTGTATATGGAAAAAATTTTGGCTTATCGAGATTGAAGTACTAAGCAGCAAACGATTTTAAACAAAATCTTTTTATTAACGGAAGGTATAACGTAGGTAATGTAATTAATATTTATACGTGTATCGTATATATGGAAAAAATTTTGGCTTATCGAGGTTGAAGTACTAAGCAACAAACGAATAAAAATAAGATGATATTGAACTTCTCATTAGTTCTAATTGCTTCTGTGTCAAAAAGGGATATACTTGATTGAATTTCAGTGTGTTATGGACAGAAAAATTATAAAATTAATTTTAAAAGGGAACACTTGAACTCAATAATGTAACACTTGACATATATTCTGATAATGTCATGAAACATGTGTATGTACATTCTATTAATATTTAAGATTTTTCTTTTCCTTTTAATCTATTTTGAACGTTCATATGAATACAAATTACTGTTTGATTATTTAAAGAAGCAATTATTAACTATTTAGAAGCTTGATATAATAGTTCATAAATTAAATAAACTCGAAATAAACAATTAGTAATTGTAAGATATAATTTTCCTTATTAATTAAAAATTGCACGCAGCAATACAGGATTTAAAAAATTGCAATAATTGGACTGAAATGTTTTTTATATACCTTGTTATTCTTTCTCTGTACATTATTAATTATTTAAAAACCTGAATAATATTGTTTTCAAGATGAGTATGTCACTGATTACCGAAGTGTGAGAAGTACTGCTTATTGAATCGGGAATAAGTACAATATGCTTTGAATCAGAAACTAAAAATATTTTTCGTTAATAACAGTTCGTTAATTCGTTAAGATCATTTCCGATTCAGAAACACAACTTTTCACATTGCACGCGTATAACAAACTCTATCCACTTTTCAATAACTTTATTGCATTGAAGATTTTTTGCGCCAACGTCGATTTATTTCAGTTACAATAACATTCATTATAAGTTGGAATTTTTATACAATTCTTAATCAACTAAAAATGTAAAATAAAATTTATAATGCAGAAATTAAATTATTACATTTTGATTGCATCTATTGTATACTTATGATACGATGAAATTAAATTTTCCGTATAAATTATTAAGCCAATAAAAATAAAAATGATTGAACTAATAAAATCTATAAGCTTGGAGCAACACGGAATTGTTTTGTTATTTCAAAAATCCTTTATCCCCAGGATATTTAATTAGTAAGCTATGGATCACAGGAAAACCGTTCTACTACCGTAATTTAAGCAATATACGTCTGCAAATCGTGTATTTAATTTTAATACACTATCGGCCATTTCTTTTTCAATCGACGATTTGATTACGTACCGGAGAAAGTTCGTGCGGTTTTTTGCTAGAGCTAATTTCAAATTTTATTTCTTATAGTATTTTGCAGGAATGATATAATTGCAGGAATTTTTAAAGATGATAATTTCGTTAGAAATTATTAGAAAAATCGCGATAAAGAAACGGCTGAAACTCGGCCTTAATCATTTCGTCAAGGCGCTTTCCTTTCTTAACACTGTAGGAATAGTAGTGTATATTGAGGCGCTTTTACAGTGGTTTACTTAAAAACTCTCTAATACTATGTTTCCTCGGCTCTTTTATATTATTTTTAAAGATGATAATTTTATTAGAAATTATTAGAAAAATCGCGGTAAACAAACGGTTGAAACACGGCCTTGTACATTTCGTCAAGGCGCTTTCCCTTCTTAACACTGTAGGAATAGTAGTGTATATTGAAGTGCTCTTACAGTGGTTGACGTAAAAATTAACTAAAACTATGTTTCCTCGGCTGTTTTATATTATTTTGCGGCTAACGGCCGAACCAATTGGAAACGAGGTCCCATCGTATTGGTGCGGCCCAAAACTTAAGACCTAGATTTTATCAGGGGTCTCCCTCTCTCTCTCACACACCAAGCCATTCTCTACCCACATAATAACGATGGTATCGTTAAAAGACTTTGTTCATTTAGTTGGTGTACGCTATTTCAATTCTTCATTTGTTTCACTGTTCCGTTATCTATCCAAAGTTAAAGATTCTAAGCGAAATGTTAAAAATTCGTGCTTTCGTATTTTTTGAATTTAACTTTGGGAACGCAGCAAGAAACGTAGCAGGACGCATTTGTAGTGTTTGTAGAGATCCTGCTGTTATTAAAAAGGGAGCATAACAAACTGATTCGAGTTTATTCCAAGCTTGTAAAAATTCAAAACTATAACGAGATCGAAACAGCAGTTAATTTATTTTTCGCAATCAGAACTCGAGATTTTTATACCAATCGAATGTGTGTGTGAAAGTTTAACACTAAAATTACCAATAGTGGTCAAACAACCGTTTCCTAATTTTTCATAAAAATTCTATAAATTCCTGATGGTTCATTTTTGACTATTTTCTGTGATTTTCTGCAAAATATATCTATTTCATCGTATATTTTTTTTCAAATATCTATTAGTGTAATTTCTTTAGTACAAATAAATATACTGTAATCGTTGGTAGTTCCAGTGTTAAAAACATTGGAGAAGAGCTACAGAAATTAATAATGATTACTATGTTAAATAAAATTACTTAATATTCGAATTAATATTATTAATAATATTAGATACTTAATATTTTACTATCTAACGATTCCCTAAGAAGGTAATAAATATTATCTCTCCAGGCCCTATTTCTTTATCTATTTTCTATACAAGTATTTGCATAAACATCCGTAGTCTTGTTATAGCGAAAGAAAAGCAGCATCCGATGGTTCAGTCCCTATCACTCTCGTCTCATGATTTCCACAATTGCTTATTGGACGTTGGCGTTTCGCTATCGTACTCCCACACTCCTATCTACACTCGCAAATTCCCACGGGTGCTGCTTCCCTCCATTATTTTTTTTTTACCGTGTATCGATTACTCCCAGACCTACCTATAACATTAATTAAATTACGCGTTCAAATGATCTTTCTTATTAAATTATTTTCAAAAATAATGAAACATCACGTTTCTCCTAAGTATTCAATGTATCGCGTAGAATCTGTGCAAAGGAAAAAAAATAGTTTATAGAATGGTGTTATTCGTGTATCAGAAATTTCACTTCCCCAATTTCTGTGCATTTCGATACTTGGAGGAAGTTCTTTGTACACCGGAACTCCCCAAATTAATTCGCTACTGGTGCCGGTTTAACAGAGCGGGGAAAACAGTGGCTGATTTCGAACAAACATGTACAGTGCAATAATGCGCAGTATTCAGTAGTTTAGACACTGCTGGACATTTCCTTACCATCGCTAAATACATAATTAAATTGAATTAAAAATGTATCGGTTCCTCTGCGTAATCGATTTTTAAAAAACTAGATTTTTTTGTGCGTGATTAGCATGTTGAAAATGTATGGAATACGTGTATAGATATAATATAAATGTATTTTTGCTTGAAAAGTGATCTTCAATTTTGAAAAGATTTTTTTAAGATATATGTTCCGTTTGGGATATTTTGTTTAGAAAAAATATCGTAGTAAGAAACTTAAAAGAGATGCAAGGGGATGATTGTAGAGGACCATCAGGCTGAATTGTAAAACAGAATATTTATTTGCATTTTACAGCACAAAGTATTGGTTTTTAAAAAATTTTTTAATTTCAAGAATTAATTACAGAAATTATATTACACGTTATTATTATTATTACACTTTTTGCACGAAATCAATCAATCACAGCTGTAACCAATAATCGCTCCGATTTCTCTTTCATTATCGCATAAATTGAACAAAATGTTACACCAAATCACATTTATTTAAAAAAAATTACTCCCTCCGTCCGGAAATATGGTATACATTTAAAAAAAAATCGTAGATTATCGTGAATATAGAAAAGAAATGACAACATTCATTATATTATTATAGTATATATTAAAAGTAATATAACCTAATATAATTGACACGTGTCGTGTTCTTGTTGGTTTAAAACTTAACGATCAAAGATCAGTTTTTTTTATGATAAATAAAATTGGTACCGCTGCAAAATCAATATGGAAAATTCCGAGGAAGAATTGATAAACTTAAAAAGAAGAGATTCCAAATATAAAGAATTGACCACGGAACAACGTGATGGTATCTTAGAAAAATGATTACAGCACATGAAAGAGAACAAGTTAAAACACGGTGACTAGCTGGAAAATATTTATGTTCCAAAGAAACGTACAATAAGGCCAAATCATATTTTAATTAAATTTAGGGAGTATTGTAACAAAATTATTCTTTTTTAATTATAGTTTTTCTAAAAAAGTTAATATAATATACTTGTCGTGTTAATTTTTAGTTTTATTGTATTTTTTTTCCAAATGTATACTATATTTCCGGACAACAAAAATCGCGAAATGTATACCATATTTCCGGACGAAGGGAGTATTATTTTTGAAAATATAACACTTTCTACCTTGTATTGACAGACTTATTGTGTTATAATCACTTATCCTAACAAAACAAACTCATATTACTGTAATGCACGGTTAAATTCCACTGAAATCAGCACGGTTAAATTCCAACGACTCATCCCCACTTTTCTACCACCACTCAGCACCTCAAATTCGGCGAAGCTTTATCTCAGTCATTAATTATCTCATTTTGCCGTGTTCGAACCCCAATTCTTCCAAAAAAACATGCTATTTTGCACGAGAAAATTAATTAAAGTAGACCTATTTGTATCCAAAGAAATAAAAACGATATGTATTCTGAAAAAAATATAACATAAGGAGAACAAATCTTTGGCTATATTTTTCACAGAAAATTATGAAAAACTGCCCGAACCGAATCGTTATAAATTTATAAAATTTCTATGAGAAATTACAAGCCGGTCATTTTGACCAGCTAGTTTTAATATTAATAATATTCTCCCGTTATTCCTGAAAAATATTTTCCCGAACACGTTCGATTTATAAAGGATCGAGCAATGATACATTGAAAGAGGATACCAATTCCTAAACGATGTACTTGTCATTCACTCGAACCAGTCCGATCATACAGCATACACATAAACAAATTCCATTTCCTCAGTTTCAATCAATCAAGTTTATTTGGTTTCCATCAATTCCACTTGCAACCTATTCCTCGAAAAGTTAACAGCTTTCTCGGGTAAACAGTAAACACGGATGCAAGAGATATCGATGAAAACGGCGTATCGACGAAGGCTCTCGGCTCGATTGTCGACAGTTCGTTCCATCGCAATATTTAGATCGCGTATTAAACGTTTGTAACGCGAAAACTAAAAATGGAAACACCGTTTACGCGTTGCTTTGCGGCTGTTGGAAATAATGTTTACCGCCGATAGAATGGAAAAAAATTTCGTCCGCGGCAATAATCGTTCCCGATAGTGGCAGAAGCGTCGAAGAAGCACGAACGAAATGAAAAAGGGACGAAGAAAAACAATCTTCCATTTATGCTGCAGATTATTGCGAATAACGTGGCATTTCCCTCGATTTGCCGCGGCCCGATTAAACGGCACCCCACGACGTCGTTATCGACATCCGAATTACCGGACATAAAAGGGGAGGGGAAAGGACAAGAAAGACAAATGGCAATGGGATCAAATATTTTATGCAACTTGAGCTGAATTTTTTTTTTCTTTTTTTTTTTATTTCAACTCGAATTCTGATTTACGGGTGTAACGTGATATATTGATTTCTACGCGGTCTTAAAATGGCC
>SMSQ01011426.1:156895-177006 GCA_019453375.1 Ctenoplectra terminalis | reverse complement strand
TTTTTTTTTTACAGCGCACACGTATCGACGCCTCTTACCGATGCGTACCGGACACACGTGCGCGCATATTTCGAGACCCGACACATCCTCCGCCGTTAGCAATACGAACGTGAAAATATTCCTTGGTATCGCGTCACTCCAGCTCCCCAACATCCAATGTAACCCTTTCTTTATTGCGTCCGTTTCGGAAATTTCCTCTGTAGCAGAGCGGAGCTATCCCCAAAGGTGATAAAATCGCGGTACGGATTTCTCCGCGACTTCGTTTCTTTTATTGCAGTTTACGGGACTCGATGCAAATCATGGGGCTCGATTTTTGGTCATAAGAATCATAAAATCGACCGAGAATCGTAGAAAACCCGTTTCGTCGTTCGATAGAGAAACTTGGATTCGAATACTCTCACTGGAAGACGCGTTTTTTCTTCAAGTTAGTATTCATGATAAAAAGTTTCGCAATGATGGACAGTTAGAGGTAAACATGGAATAATACACTTGGCATTAAGATAATTTACCGCGAATCATTGAAACAATTAAACGAGGTATTAATAAACGAGCGACCAAGACTCATAAGTTGAAAGCAAGTTTTTCTTCAATTGAGATTAACGTCAGTCAACGCGTTACCATAAAGTCGGGGAATCGTATCCGATCTGTGTCCCGTTCGATTCAATTTCCGTACACTATCTGTCGATACTTCAACTTATCTGCGCACGTTTCGGTATATATCCACTGTTTCCGAGCTTCCTCCTCGAAACGTGACAAACGGGATAATTATACGGGGGCACCGTAATCAAGGAACAAAGGAAACAAAGTATGACGCTCGCTTCCCGAAAATATCCTTATATGTATAACCCTGTTATAGGCGACAAGGTTTCGGTCGATCCCACGGGAGAAATATTGGTCCGGTTTCGCAGAGGCGAGAGGCTTTTGAATCGCAGAGATAACGATAGAAGCGACGCACAGCCTGTGTACCCAAATTATTGGCACGTGGATCGGACGTGCCGATTTTTAACGCACAACCATATAAATACAATCACGCGGCTTTGCACGTGAGCTTCCGGTTCTGTTCGATAAAAGGTTTTCCCCTTCCGTCCAAAAGATCCGGATGAATTAGCGCTTCTGGCAACTTTTCGGGCGCTCCATTAAGGATCGTTTACATGGAGAATACGAACATAGAAGCCTGATCTGTTTCGTATCCTAAGATGAAAATCAAGATTGATCCGAGTAATTAAAAGCTGCCATTCGTCTGATAGAATCGCATACTTCCGAACAGTGTGGAAGAAAAATATTCTAGCCGCGTAGCTCGCGCGAAGGTGCACACGTACACAGAGACGCGTCGAGATATCTAGACAGACTCAAATTGCTGCTACGTGTGTCGATTTTGAAAACGTCCTTTTGCTACCGCCTTCCTTTGTCCTTCTTAATTATCGACCGGTTGTAATATGTTAATTACAAACACCGTTGGATGTCACACGCGATTCTCTTTGACTCTGCTACGGTCCTTAAATTTTTTTCGACTCAAACGCGCTCTCGTTTCACTAAAAAAAAAAATTCCCAATTTCGATAAAAATGTGTCCTTAACATAAAATTGAACCAAGGAAGTTCGCCTATTGACAATTAGGAAATTTGTTAACGAAAGGAATACTCGAATGGATAAAAAATGACCCAAAGGCCGTAGCAGGATTAAATGCTACAGTGTTTCTAGTAATGTACTAATTACCATTTTATAGGGGATCATTTTTTTGAAGATCTATTGAATAAAACAAACAGGTTAAACGTCGGTGACGGGTAAATATATTTTTCTCGCGAGGAACGCGACCCTGTGAAAACAGACATTCTTAATTAACAGCGGCGCTAATTGAAGGTGAGCGGTGTCGTGACACGTACCCGGATTCGTCGGTGCGTCTCGCCTCTCGTCCCCGAACCTGACATTGAGAAAGTTCTCAATGAAATGGTCGCCGGCGCTCTCTTGCGTTTTATGCAACGGGAATATTCCAAAAAACGAGTGCGTGAATCATCTTCGCGACTGAAGCTGTTCGGAATCGTCAAGGAAGAAGTGGAAATTAAATTCGAAGAGCATTTTTCTTCGTTAGAGGAGAGCGCTATCAATTTCATTCCCAATTCATCGAGGCATCCGTATATTTAATCATGATTTACCCATCACCGATTATTATAGGGTAAGTCCGGGATAGTTTGATCATTTTTTCGAAAAAAGCCATTGCTTCGTTGGTTTTTTACATTTTTGTTGTTTCGGACAAACTAAAGCAGCGCATAAGTAATTTAGAATATATACATAAATAATATTTTGCCTCATATTGAAATACTCGTTTCTTTTTTTAATCAAGAAATACCAATATTACAAGTGGACGGTCTCACCCGCATGATTCATCCATTACTGATACACAAAAATGTAGCTTATGCAAAATATAATAGAAAAGAAAATTAGTCGATATGTTGGTTTTTCTTAAATTTTCCACGTAAATCACATATGTTCCCATGCTTAGAGCATCCATCGTGAAACAACGTTCACAACTTACACATTTAAGTACGAGAATAATAATAAGCCGATTTGTTGGTTTTATTTTGAAACATTAAAATTGGCCGGTCTCACCAGGTGATCGAACTATTCCGAACTGACCCTACCCACTTGCAATCAGAATCCATTATGATCGTGCTCTCTTTGCCGTACTTCATTTCAGATCTTCCTTTCGATTAACGAAAAATTTCTACCCTAGTCACGTTTCATTCTCAAACGTTTTCGCCGCTCTCTGCGTTTCGCGAACCGTTGAAAAGTTGTAAAGAAAATTCGACTCGATGCCGCCACGTTTTTAATTGAAAACCACCGGATCTCCATAAAGGTGAAATGGAACGTTTGCGCGGAAACCCAGAGGGATATTACTCTTCAAACACGAAAACAAAAGATTGTAGAAACGAAAGAACCGAACAGTGGTTCGATTATATGGCTTTGTTCAACGAATACAAATTTCTATGAATCGTTTGTACACCTGTTAGAGATTCATCGTTGCACGCAATCCGCAAAAATAGTGGTGTGTTTGTCTTCGTTGCATAACCTGTTTCGATCGACCGACGTCCAAGTGAATGAACCGACAGAAGGGGGAGAAGAAACGAGTTCGTTTTTCGGTACGTTGAATACCGGCGTGATCCTGAAGTCAAGGACGCGGTAAAGGTTGCAGACACTTGCCACTTTCGAAAATGAAATGCTACATCTTCGGAACGAGGTCCGTGCGAACGGTGACCATCTTATGGGAACGTCTTCGATGACCCGATGGAAAAAGTCGTGCTCAAAGGTCGTACATGCGTTGACACGCGTGACTTACGCTTCGTGGAAAGAAACTGCGAGGGAAAAAGTGAGAGCTGGATTACTAGCGAATTATAAATCAATTTACGTCGTACGTCGTCAAATACAAACAGTTAAAGATTGTAATTTTTTTTTTTTTTTAATTATTATTCACCAAAAAGATATGCAATCAACATATGATTGCATTTGATAGAAATAAGATGATAAACACGTGGAATCGGTATTGAACAGGGTGCAATTTGAACGATCGAGTTCAATGTTTTAAAAGTCGACGAAAAGATAAGCACGCTTAACAACGATCTAATGATGCGTTAGATATTCAGTAACTCCGTGTGCCACGACTTTTACAGATGATATTCAAGGACAACGGGACCGATCGAACGCCGTTGACACTTTCTAGTTCGTAATTTTATCCTCTTCTGACCCCTTATGCACATCGATCGCTCGATGAGTCGGCAACGGGTGCAGTGGAATGAGAAATTATAGGATCAGCCACAGTCCCTTGCGCGCAAACCAACAGCATGCAACTTTCCCGGTATACAAACAATAATCTTCATCATCGTTCGCGGAAATTGCTCGAAGTTCACGGAAAATACACTTTATACTATAAATACAATTATTGTGAATCGAAATTGGACGGTCGTGAATATTAAAAATTACCAGGGCGTCACAATTTCGTTCGATGCTACAACCGATCGATACTACCATCTACACGGTAAATAACGATGTTTCGAGTTGCGGTTCTAATTAATTTTTCTGTTAAAACTTATTTAAAGAACTGCAATTCCCCGAACGGAAGCCATTTATCGAGCGGAACTCGACGGAAAGGAGCTGCGCGAACCATGTCCTTAAGGTTCGTAGATGGAACGACACGCGGGACGAGTATGAATGGCGAGAAACGCGGAAGACGTTGGAGAGGTCGGGAACCGATCGGTAACGAGCGGGAAGCTTCCCCTTGCCACTCCTTCAACCCTTCTGTCTTTCTCTCTTTCTCCTTTGGCATCGCTTCTAGTCCTTTTAGATCGACTTCGCTCCACCCACGCAACGGCGTCGGGACACCCACCACCGTCTGCCGTCTCCCGACGCCGGTGACCTACTTACAAGAGAATACCCCTCGCCATTCAAGGCTGTACAATGCGAGAACCACGCAGAACTCGCCGCTTAGCACCGCTCGGTATCCTTCCTGACCAGATTCGATTTCGTTTTCGAAAATTTGATCGAACTCATAGAATTATCCGTGACGCGACTCTTGTAATAAAGAAAGGATTTATGTAATCAATGGATGCTCCGAAATGATTATTAACGCGTTAAGCGCTACGCCGGTCCCTGTGGACCGACACTGAAATTTTCGTTTAGGCGTCGTCGGTTTCTAAGAACCAATAGTATCATATTTAAACAATAATGTCTTATAATTCGTTAATGGATTTTATTAAACCATATTAAACAAAGATACGAGTTTCCTTTGCAGGTTTTTATAATTTTTTTTCTTAAATTCTTAGCTATTTTGCGACCAAATGTTTTTCAATTAGTATCATAGCACACAGCTTGACGAAAAGTCGACAGAAACCAGCGTAGCGCTTAACGTGTTAATGGTTATTAATGTTTAGATCAACTGGTACCAAATAATTGAATCATAAGTGTAGAATTATGTATTGTGAGGCTCGGTTAAATGTGTTTGAATGAAAGAATAAAGACTAACATCGAACGGAAGATAAGCTGTCGATCGAAATAACCACTGATCGAGACACACTCGACTGCTGTTCCAAGTAACCTTTAACAATCCCTTCCTAGGTAAGGGAGAAACTGCGCCGCTCGACGCCCACGTGTCTGATTTTCTCTTCGTTATAATAATATTAATCGCTCGTGTCACGATTGGCAAGACTTCTTAAGCAACCATGTTACGCGACTTTTTTGCCGTAACAGTGCTCATGAAAGATGCAAATAAAAGCAAGGAAATTCTCGAAAGAGAAGATTGTCGTGTCGTTAAAAGTCCTCAATTGCATTTGTATCTTACAACGACGCTTTCCGTCTACGAAAGTATAGTTTGTCCTCGATGTTTCAAGAAAAAAATCGTTCTACCACTGGCGAGTTAAGAGTAAACCTTCATCACAAAATCGATCGTAAACCACTGCGCCAATTTTTTTTTTCTTTTTTTTTTTTTTTTTTTATCGGACTTTGAAGTAACGCGTCAAAGAAGCAATAATCAGAATTGCAAGAGGCATTCCATAATATTAAAGTCGTGGAGGAAAGTCAAGGAGTCGTCTGTTGAGACCACCGAGCATGGATATTACGATATAATCATCCTCGGCAATGCCAGATAAATCAAACGCAAATATCGACTGAATTTTCATCGTCATCGAATCCCTTTCAGTCGAAGCTTCGAGCGACAAATATGGTTCACAGGAATAAGAACGAATAATCGAAGAATGAGCAACGAAATGTTGCAAACAACAAGATATGAATTATGTATTTGAAAAATCTAAGTATGCATATATATCAGGATACGAAGTTTGTGCATACCGTGGAGGCGATCGGTTCGACCTCAAGAGACAAAAAGCGAACGAAGACAAGTCCTGTTATTATAACCGCATCACCGATAGAAAATACAGAAGAACGTAGAGGCGAAGAAATTTTCTATAAGATTTCGATCGAACCATTGGCTGGAGAACAATTTCCGTAGCTAACGATGCATAGGAGTAACGGAAACGACAGATTCTCTTGCAACGAGAGCTTGTTCCGACTCCGGAGAGAAATTCTAATCGGGAAATTATTATTTTCCGTTAATTGGTGGCCACGAACAGAACGGCGGCTTCGACGCTTCAAGCGCGCTACTTCCGAACGGATCGAGAGACGCGAGGTAAGTCGTAGGAAGGATCGCGTGCCGTCGAGTCGCTAAATTCCAGCCTCGAAATATTTCCACGCACTTACGTAGCGGCGCGACCGACACCGCGACCGAAACCTTCGACCACGGCCACCTGTAGAATAAATAACGATTCGTCGATTTCATCTGTGGCGTCGACTTACGTGGATTCTACAGATGTCTGGCTGATACCACAAAAATATTGAGTAACTGGAATTATTTCGACCGAAGAGAAAAAAGAGAAAAAAGAGAAAAAAGAGAAAAAAGATATTTCATAACTGGGATGAGAAAAAAAAAGATTTTTGGAGACATTAGGATACATTGTTCCCTGTACATCTGTGGCTCTCGGAAGGAAAAAAAGAAAGACGATTTCTAAGGATAGCTTTGATAATGTTGGCGCCGGTGCCATCGCATCTCGGTCGCTAATTAACGTTTAAGAACATCGCACAGAGGGTTTAAGTTTCTTATCGATAGGATGAACAAGACCAGTATCGGGACCGTTTCGTCAGACGCTGTGGTTGATTATCGGGATTAACGGAACCGAAGCTTAAGATCGGTTGCAGCTGCAGCTGCAACCGCGGTGGCAGTAGCCATCGACGTACCGCTAACGAAACAAGCAAACGAGTACCTGCAGAACGCGATCAATACTCCGTACAAGAGTGCACACTAGTCGGAGCACGTGTTCCCGTTTGTTTTGTTCCTTATCCCTGCAGCTCGTACCGCGAGCTCGTGTTCCACTGATCACCTTTGTCCCCGGAACGCTAAATCCTCTTCCGGATCTGCTCTTACGTCGATGATATTTCTTTTTCCAATGTCGCTCCTAGACTCCGATTCGATATCAACCCGAATCTAATAAACATTTCGATACTATTGGTTATCCGGAGAAATTTAAATAAATTTGTATCAAGTTTTTGCCGCATCAGAGACATTTTATCGAAGGATACACTCGTTGGCAAGGTATACCTGAAATCGAGCGCTTCGAAAGACCAGCGTGAAACAGACATTGACCGTTTCGCGATGGTATTCAACCCGTTTAATTGTCAGGCATAAATTAACGCGGCAAATTAGCTGTTTAGCATGAAACTGCTCGTCCAGTTAGTTGACCGGATAATGGATACGAGATATTGTTCATGCACCGGTCTAATCATAATTGTACCGGGATTAAACTAACCGAAATGTCATGTATGTGCACCGAATCGTGACTAACAGAACTTTCATGAGATCTGTCGCTATGACGTATCGATCTTTTCATTCTCCGAAACTCTATTTTCTTTTCTCTTTTCCGGAACTACTTCCTCCATTCAGAGGCAAAATTTTATCCTTTATTTCTCTGTCTTTATCGAGGAAATCATGAAACGACACTCTGAATAGCTTTTTCAGCGCTGAAATAGAATGGTTATTCAACGGAGACGAGAGAGAGAGAAAGAGAGAGAGAGAGAGCGGATAGGCGGTTGGAGGGTAGGAAAAGGGAAAAGCGAGCGGAGCTGTATCTGGAGCAACGGTATCAATGTTCGGCAGCACTCTAGCTCGGGTCCAAAAGGTTAAGCCGAGTTTGCACGGCAACGTAAACTCGGGCGTGCGGCAGGGGGCCATTGCACGTGCGCGGCCAGCAGAAATCCGGCGAAATTCGATCGATTCTGGCAGGAAAGGTGGAAGATTCGACGAACACTCAGCTGTAATCGAGCCGGCCGCGAACAGGGCGGACGTTTGCACCAGCGGCCTAGAATGGACTACTGTTAAGAAACCGAGTGCTCTCTTGACCCCGATATCCCCTGGTGTGCATTTTTTCGCCCGATCGAAACCCGACCTTGGATTCCAGAACGATGCCCCCTGTCTTACCCGCATTTCCTTTCCTTTTCTTTC
Organism: Ctenoplectra terminalis; assembly: GCA_019453375.1. Lineage (NCBI taxonomy): Eukaryota > Metazoa > Arthropoda > Insecta > Hymenoptera > Apidae > Ctenoplectra > Ctenoplectra terminalis. Next base: position 168,970 of record SMSQ01011426.1, on the reverse strand, counting down.
CTTTCCTTTCCTTTCCCATCCCACCAAAAAATCCACCACAATGCAATTACTAACAGCGATTCGTTACATATTATCCTCTTCGTTTGCTCCAAAAAAGATATTATCACCTTCCCAAAGGAATATATCTACCTAAAATTGATGATTCGATTCAATGGTCGCTTTAAATAGAACCATAGAATTGAATTCGATAGACACGATTAGCTAACACCGGGGCATCGAGATTAGCGCGTACTCATTAAAGACAATCGATCGGCGACGAGTGTTGCGTGAAATCGTACCCTCAATGAGTCGTTCAACCACCGATTCGCCTATTTACATTTGTCGTTCATTTTCGCTAACAACTCGACAAAAGATTCTTTGGAAAGGGTGACTTCGGTTTCATGCGTATCGATTCTCTCGACCGTTATATCAGTCACATTTCCGCGAACAATTTAGCTCGAAATTTAATTGGACAGCGGATCACCGATAAAAACGGACGACCGACAACCCTTTTGCGCGTTCTGACCAAACGGGCAGAGGCCTATAACGTTCGATAACAGGCAACCCGATCGTTCCCCTTTTTCTCTCGTCTCTTTTTTTTTTCTCTCTATCCGATTCCGTTTCCGAGGATAAATGAAAAATGCAATTACCGTGACAAGAGGATCCATCGACGCGAAGAGAACGCACGCTTCGCTCTAAACCGACTAATACGTACATAGGTGGCAGAGAAGGCTCGGGCTTCGTTACGTACAATTTCATCCAAGTTTCAAATAGCGGCTTCTCCGCAACGAAGAAAACATCATAACGAACACAATGTTGCAAATGCAAATAGTCGGAGTCACGCGAGTATCGGGACGAAAAAACGTATTTTGTTCCCACGATATAATCCAGAGTTCGAGTAATTTTCCATTGGTTCTTTTTTTTTAATTAGTATTCCTGTATCATGTATTCCTGTTCCTTTATTTTTCCTTTAGGATTTAAACAAACTCATTATAAATTTGTCCTTAAGTTTATGTTAGCCGGTGAACACAGAATATTCCTCGATCGTTTAGCGGCGATCTACGTCGATACCGCGCTCCGCTACTTTGCTAAGCAAATAATATATTGTAAGCTCTAGCATGCACAGGGATGGCGGTCGATCGCGATTCAACAGAGCAAATTACGCGTCGACGGCGAGTTACGAAAGCCGGTAAACAGGATTTTCGACCCGTACGGGAGTTGTTCGCGCGGAAACGTGTGAGCGGAAATTTTCCAACTGCTCGTACAACTCGACGAATTTCTCCGAGGGTCGAGATGTTCAACGAACCACGAAATTGATAAAAAGAGTCGCGACAAGAGGGCCAAAGGATCGTTCTTCGAGCTCGATCGGAAAAGTAATTAAATTCGAAAAGTATCGCAATCGGGAGGCTCGTGGAAACGAAGCAACCAATTCTTGGATCCTTGGATTTTGTAGTCCTAGGATTTTGTATCCAACGAATCTCGATCGTTTGTGTTTAAAGATTTGCCGCGAATGTATACGAAGTCGTCGTGCAGAATTGCGTAAGAAATATTTTATTGCAAAATGTTTCTTTTTCGAGTAATCATTGCCGAGTTAATCGTCTGTCGTAATTTGGCGCGGTTATTTTCAAGTTCTAACCAACGGTTTCACATTTTAATCATAAAAAATTGGCCCGGCGTAGCTGGACAACGAGTCATTAGAGGAAGCATGGTTGATATTGTAATGTCAGTAGTCACAGCAGACCGCGGACTACCAGCTCATTTACCATTGACCGCCCATTTGTCGGTTAATACGAGGAAATTTTTATTTCATAATACATCACCGATCGAATATTTATTTTTTCAACGCGGAAACGATATCGGAATCAACAACGGCGAAACGAAACGACGACGAAGAAACCGAACGAGTAAGGTTCTTTTGTTGATACGATTTAAATTCAATATTTTGCCAAACTTTTAAACATTTCTTTAGCGTTTCAAAGATAAACCGGAAATCATCTCGTACGTAGAGTTTCGATCGGTAATATCTCGAACAAGAAGACACTCGATTACGAATTCAATCAACGTTAATGCCTAATGATTGGAAAATGAAAAAAATACGAAAGAAAAATTTTGCCGCGCATTTCATCGGTGGTTGCATTTCGGAGAGAAGAAAACAGGACATAGGATGCGCTCAAGGTCACGATCGCGAACGCGCACGTAATCCAAAACACACTTCCGTTATGTAGCTAAAAATTAGTTGCGACTTGGCCAACTACCCAACGACGGAGGACTTCAATCAGCGAGCGAAGTATGCACGCTAGTATCCATCTCCTACACACGCCCACATCCCGTGCATCCCCACAGCCCCGCTGACCGAGGCGTTATAAAAACGCTACGACGAGCACATCGCGGCATATTGTATTCCTAAAACCGTGACCGTCAGTGTAGAATAATAGCGTGTTGTTCGTCCACATTATGGGTACCAAACAAACCTTGCTATTCCTCGCCCTTGTGTGCTTACAGGCTGTTATCGTGCGTGCCGTGGTAAGCTTTTAAAGAAAGAAGTTTCCTTTTTTTTTCACCGAAAAAAAGGAGTCAGATACGGACGAAGAAAAGTTATTAAAGCGTAGAAACGGAAATTCGAGGTCCGAACTCGAGTATCGTGCAGTGAAACGAACAGGAATTTGCGAGACGGTCCGATCGATCTATCGGATACAGATTTATTACAGATATCAACGATCAACGCACGGAAATAATAATGATAGTGTGACCAGTTAATCGATACAAGTGGCTGATTCGAGATTAAAGAGAAACCCCAATTGTAGCGTGTGAACTTTTATTCGGTTTAATTAAATCGTAAACGTTCCTTTTCTCTCTCTTTTTTTTTTGTTTTTCTTTGTTTTTTTTCTCTCAAATATTTTTTCCTCGAAAAGTACAACCCGAAAAAGGCAAGAAAACGTACACGAGGGATGAAAATTGCATACTAGGTGTACAAGGAAAGGTATCGTTACGTAAACGATACGAGCAAACGGAGCGATAAGCACGGTCGTTCTTATTTTGAACATTAGAATGGACCATGTTGGAGTTTCTAGCAGAGTTCGGACCGGCTAATATCGATTCCATCGTGCAATTTTAACCGTTCTAATATCGAGTCCGTTGAATTATAAATTCTACCAACTATTTCAAAACAGATGTTCAAATGGGACGGGTTAAGTACGTCGAAAATGGGACATCGCAATTTCCCTAATTGACGGTGTAAAACAAACGATTAAGATAACCAGATCTCACTGGTGTCAAAATTTTAGCGAACTTTCGACACATAGTGAATCGAAAATAGAATAAAATCATTACGAAAAAGGGAAAGTATTCGTGGGTGATTTTGTTCCGATTTGTCCGTAGCCGGATTGGGTACCCCCTGAGATATTCGAAATGGTGCAAGATGATAAGGCCCGGTGCATGGACGAGCATGGTACAACGCAAGGTTAGTGTTGACGAAATTCGCATAGCCTTAGAAACCGATGGATAAACGGACAATTTAATCCTTTGATTGCTATAGACTGTGGAAGCTATCGATGCGAAGTATGAACGCATGTATGCGTTTGACGATCAAAGCGTTTCATATTCTTAAGCATATATTAAATAATTAATATTATTATTTAACATAGCACAACCGAAAAATTACAATAGAAATTTAATTGCCTGTTGGCTAATCAATCGAACAGCGATAGAATACGCTGTGTACGGGAAAAAGTATTTCGCCAACGCAGAACGTTTAAACCTAGAGAGTGTTGGGCAGTCAAAGGGTTAAAAGTTCAAAAGATTAAACTTCGAGTAAGTTTATAATAATTAAAAATAATTCGTGGATTTGAAACGCAGCACAGATCGACGAGGTGGACCAAGGGATCCTGAAAAACGAACCATCGATCACTTGTTACATGTACTGCTTGATGGACGCGTTCAGCTTGGTAAGTTCAAGCAACGACTGCTTCAATAGATGCATCGAGTAATCGAAATATCGTTTCGTTTAGGTCGATGAGGAGGCAAACATAGACGGTGATATGATGATAGCTCTCCTGCCGGATGATATTCAAGGCAGGGCGGAAAACATATTAGACACCTGTACTCCGATATGTGCGTGATTAGCTGTACTAAATTTGATATTTTTAGTTAAAAAAAAATTTGAAAACACGTTTCTGTAATTTCTATCGTGTTTTAATTTTACAGCGGGCAGCGACAACTGCGAGAAGATATACCAACTGGCCAAATGCGTTCAGGGCGCTGCACCAGACGTAAGTGCATTTCGCATACCGTATGATACAGTATCCTTGCATTTCTTTGCTATAGTTATCAGACAAAATGTTGTCTCTAATTTTACGAATAACGTTCTCAATTTTTACGATTAACGACAACTAACATGCACTTCAATGCAACCAACATCTATTAATTTTAACGATACGGACAAATAAAGGCAAATGTAAAGAAAAATGTGCGAAAAACAACATGCAAACAGTTATAACCGAAGCAAAGCTGTAACGTTGTTACGACGCTTAATTTATTGTAATTCAACGAATGGCTTTTGTTTTCAGATATGGTTCATTGTCTAAGAGCGAGAAAAAAAAATTGTTTCACAAAGCGATGGAACGATAACGCTTTAGGTGGATAATAACGATGGAATTAAAAACGGACTCGAAAACGATTACACGAATGGAATTACGACAATGGTAAACAAAGAAAAAAAAAGAAAAAAAAGGAAAAAAAAAGAAAAAAAAAATAGAAAAACAGGCATCACCGAAGTAACCAAAAATGTTATAATCTGTGTACAAGTTTCGACATAGTTTACCTAGAATCAGGATTTAGGTTCGTTCGTTGAAAAAAAAAAAAAAAAAAAAAAAAACGATAACTTAATTAAAGGAAAAAAAATGAGTGTAAANTTCATATTCTTAAGCATATATTAAATAATTAATATTATTATTTAACATTGCACAACCGAGANAAAAAAAAAAAATACGTGCATATATATTCGCACGAGGGAAAACACTCGATATGAACCGTAGGCGTCGAGTGGCTAAAGGAAAATTTCAAACGAATTTTTTATATTCGAACGCGATTAATTTATTTGGAAAAACAATAATAACGCGTATCCGTGCGTGGTGGCATTACGTAATCGTTGAACGGCGTGCGACTCGCGACCCATTGATACCATAATTTGCATGACAATCTAATTCGCAAATGTCTCTGAACGCGGCGTAATTGTATATTTGCGCGAAACCCCGAATAACCACTTCCTCGATCGTGATATGATACGCAAAATCCAGCACGCCGCCATTAAGTGGTATCCTCAACATTCGAGATAATTTTATAATAACTGCGTTAACATGGTGGCAGTTACGCAATACTATCGTTTGGAAGCTGTTTCAGCCTCGGTTTTAATTCGACCGAGAAAATCCGCGATCAACCATTGTAAGTAATTCGTATCTCGATTAATCTGATCGTTAAGAACCTTTTCGTTATTTCTAATTGCTAAAATTGAACTAGATCTGATCGACAAACGAAACGATACGATACGATACGATACGATACGATACGATACGATACGATACGATACGACACGATACGACGAGCAACGTTCAACGATGTTTAAGACGAACCATTTACTATTTACAGTATTATTTTTAAATATTTCAAGGCTTCAACATGATACGCTCATGCAATTATTTATGTCGTTTTCACTGAAATGTGCACGAACGTTGTATGGGAAGTCGTTACAACGTGCTGATGGACAGACGGGAAACTTCGCGACAGACATTCCAACTTTTGTTATTACGCCAACTGTTGCCGACCAGTCGTGATTGGTTTGGATTAGGAGAACGAAATAACTAGCAACAGCGGTGGCGAAAACTTTAAAAATAAAAAACGAACTACGAAAAAATAACGCGAGTAACTTAAATTATCGATTTTGACGTATCGACTGGATAATTCATGCTTCAACATTCCATTGAAAAGCTTCTTCGAACGCTGAGAAACTATACAGTTACTATTCTTCTCACGCTATACATTTACTATTGAACTATTGTTAAACAAAAGTTGTCATGCGTTATCGTGCAGAAACATTGTAAAAAAAAAAGGAAAAAGAAAAAAAAAGAAAAAAAAAATAAAAAAAAATGAGGAGAGAGACTGACTTGCCGAGGGAGAGATTCGTTTGACCCGCGTGTCGTGGACGTGGTGCACGTGGTGGTCGCGTAACGGAAGTTTGGTTCTGCGAGCAGCTGGCAAGCTAACGGCGAATTCCAACCGATCGAGGCTAACGCGAGAGTTTCCCCATCAATTTCACGATATTCCGCGATAATTCGCGTCGAATCGGATAGATAATAGAAAGCTCGTGCTGCCACGCACGGATCTATGCGATCAGTTTGGTTCCATTCGACCGGCGGCCCGTTCCGATTCTGCTCGCGAAATACAGAGAGAACGGCTAAACGAATCGAAGCGAGCAATGCGTCCCGGGTACGGAGAAAAATCTTGAAACGTCTATTTTTACGCGCCGACTGGAAATAGTCGGTTTAATGAAAAGACGCACGCGATCGCCCGTACGTTGCTCCAGTCATGAGTCACGCTTCGAACGCGAACTCGCAACAAGTAGAGATCCCCCATAATGTTCGTGTAATTGATCGAACCAACACCGATGTAATTTCAATACCGTGCAGTTACCGCGCATCCGCGGGGCAGCGTGTTCAGCAGTTGTACGCGCATGGAACGCTGCCAGACGCATCGGCTTTGCTTCTGTTAGAAAACGAGAGGTCGTTTTTTAAAGGATAGAGATCTTTCGCGATTGTTTGATTCTTGTACCGATAATATTTCGAAATGGCTTTGGGCGTCGCCACGATACATCGAATTACGAGAATCGTCCTCGTGAAAGAACGATCGATCGATGTTTTCTTAGGAAGAAGCGAAAATGAGACAGGGAGAGAGGTAAAAGAAAATCGGAGGACAAAATGGGTGCAATACATGTATGAAAAGAAAAAAAGAAAAAAAAAAAAAAACTGACGAAAACGGAAAAACTAGCTTGACTCGATTGTTAAATGACCAATACCTTAAGGTCGATCGAGTGGATAGCGGCGTTGTGCGGCGATGCGTGTTCTTTCGCGTCGTTGCCGCAATTCGTATTGTTGTTAACATTCGGCAGAGAACCACCCGCCCTGAACTGATTCCCTAGGTTAATGTGCAGGTGTTTGCCACTGGACTGCGGTGGACTGGCGCCGGCACTCTTCACGGACAGCGGGGTCTCCAGTACCCCGGATCCCGTGGGACTGGCGCACACCGAGCTGCTTGCCGAGGCGACCTAAGCAGGTCGATCGTTCATATGGTCACCAACTTGTGTTCGCTTCCTTCGACTAACTAACGCCTCTTGTCTTTTTATCGTGCCTGTTTATTATGCTAGTCACGCCTCTTTTTTTTTTTAATTTTTTTTCTCTTTTCATTTTTACTAACACTCCGTGAACGTTTCCCTCGATCAACATGAATTCGTTCGTGCTTACTTTTGATTTACGATCTAATTTTTATCGGAGAGAATCTAAGAGTAGGGTTAGTCTTGCGATCGCATGAGTTTTGTACGCGGATATAGACGTTTGTTTGCGCGAGACTCGATCCTTCCTAGATCGGTAGCGATCGAGACGTTACTCTTCGCGTCTTTTAGCGAGAAAAGATTTTTCCAAGTCTCGATTCGAAACGATCCACGATAGATAGAATAGCCGAATAAAAATGAGCGGATTTGTCGGGACGTCGAAAGATCGCTCCTATAAACATCTATTCGGCATTCTCTGAAACTGGATATATCGAGCCACCAGCCGTGCAAGCTCCAACTATTTATTACAAAATTTCTAGCCGAAGGAATAAACGTTGCTATTGCCACGAGTTTCGAACAAGAGACGCTCCGAGCAGGTTCTAGTAGAAAATCAATAACATTCAGAAGCTCCAACAGTTGGTTACGTTCGGAATAACGGTTACGGGAAGGATCGTGTTCCCCCTCGAAGAGACATTTCCTTCTACCTCGATTCCGATCGTTAAAAACCTACACGGTTCACGCTTTACACCGCGACGCCGGCATTCTTATTTCAACCACGATTCGATAAACAGGCTCTCGTTCTCTCTCCTTTCTCGTCCTATCTCTTTCCCTATCGTCGACATTCGAATTCCACTCTCGGGTCATTTTTTTTTCAAACCGAAACCAGGACCAAGAAATTCGATCTGTTCGTAAGAAAGCGTCCGGAACGATACGACGGAATCGGCGGACGAGAAAATGGTCGATGTAACGTATAACGAGCAACCGTATAAAATATTCGATACGAACGAGTGGAACGGAACAGAAATGTTGAATCAATCCGAGAAAACGAACGACGTCACGAGAAAGGTGCACTGGTAGCCGGTCTCCTATGTCTCGGGATAGAATTGCATAATTTCAAGAGGTGAGAGTATCCGTCTTTCTCTTGTTCAAGTACAACCTGTTTCGCATTCGACCAACCCGATGACGGTGCGTTAGAAATTTCATACGACTCGCCTCTCGGTCGCTTGTTATTTTATTCTTTTGGTGGGTAAAAACGCGGAAAGTATCTAGAAAATAAACCTGTTCTCGAGGCTCGAAAAATATCGAGAGGGAACGATTGTTTCTGAAAAAATATAAGCGTTCGAGGAATTTACAGAGAATCACGATTGGCTGTTTCGATAAATTAATTCAACCACCGCCCACGATCGAAACGTTTCGCGGAATCGAAAAATAATTTGAAAACATAAAATATAAACGCCCACGAAAACTCAGTTCCTGTATTTTAAATTGATTTCACGCGCGCATACGAGTACGTACACGCACACCCGTTCCTTTCTTACTCTCTTTTCGATTCCTCTCTCAGGTGAGTGCCTATTCTACGTGTAACTCGAGAGGCCGTGTCTATATTTTTTTTTTCATCTCCCGAACGTTTCGATTCGACGTTGCGCAACAATGATTTAAACCGTTTTCATATTAAATTTCGACCTACAGCAGTGACAAAGAACCTCGTAATCACGAAAAATACATGCTACGTATAAAAGCATGTTCATATCGTTGAAGAATGCTCCATCTCTAACGACCATTGTTTTTCCCATTCGACTCAAGATTAAACCACTCGCGAGTAGCGCATCGGTTCGAGCGATTCGAGCGATTCGAGCGATTAATCGTCCCGTTCGTAATGATTATCGAGGCCGTTAACGGTACAGTGATTGAGAAGCGTGCAACACGCTGCTGTGGTTCGATTAAAAATCACCGCTCGGATCAAAGATCGCGTTCGAGACGTAAAAATCGAGTATCGGATCGCGCTAGGCAGTGCTGCGAAGGAAACAAAATTAAGGATCGTTTACACGATCCGTTGCTCTGATTTAGCTACGCCCAAATTATCAGCGTCGATTAACGCAACGAACGTCGATGCGCGAACACGGTACGTGAGGCCGGTTACGCGCGGTAGGGTTTTCTCGTGGTATCGAGAATTTCAACGTCACCGATGAGCCCGGAAACCACGAACAGATTCGTGACTTTCCACCTTGCTACGAAACCAGCTACGCTCCGAAAAACGAAAACATCCATTGGCCAGTGTTGAGGAAGTGAATCTCGAAGATTCGAAAGAATTACCCTGGCATTCCAAACGTTCGCCAGATAATTCAGCGACGAGGGAACGGAGCGTGGAAGAATAATAAAGAGAACTGCGGCGCGCAAAAAGAATTCAACGGACATCTGAAAACGCGTGCGTGCTCTCGAGCGAGAGATAAATTAAGTCAGCGTACCGTAAATAACGCCGCGATATCGACTGATCGAATGGTGAACTTTAGCGCATATCACAGCTTCCGCATTTAGTACAATGTCGACGATTATGTAATCCCGGTACGGTTATCGCGTCCCGTTTGTTGAAAAACGTGTCAATTTCGCGCCTATTACCGCGATCGCGATCGTTTCTATGAAGGGGAAGAAAAAAAGAAAAAAAAGAAGAAAAAAAAATAGAAAAAAAAGACGTAAGAGGGCGCTAAGTCTCCTCCGCGCGAAGAAAAAAATGCGACTTGGGTCGCGCGAGTTTCGTTGCTTTTCTACCTTTCGCATTCGAAAATTCGTGTCGATCGAAACAACGCGCAATCCCTGGTATCCACGTGGATTATGGAAAAACAAACGAATACATGTTGGTGCCATCGCACCACTGAATTTGTGGCGAATGATAAATAGTTAGGGATTAACTTCGACGAGGAATAAAATTTGTAAAATGGAAAAAGAATTATTCGAACAAACACACGAGAGATTTTTATATTTATCTAACTAATTTTTTGTGGTAACCATTATTTAATCGTACCAAATATAACGATAAATACTGTGAAAGAGATATTGTTTGTTTTATCGTGCAAAACAGGGAAAGTGAAGCAAAACAATTTAACGTAAAAACAACACGATCGGTTGTTTCGAATTTCGGAATCCGGAATCCGGAACCCGAAACCCGAAACCAAAAGTACCTTATACTTAAGGAGAAAGATTTTCATTGTCGTTTCGAGTGTGTAAAAAAAATTAGTTCACTCGTGCGATACATCGGTGGTCATGCGATACCGTAAATTAAAACAAAACACGACGACCTGTTTCCTCCTCTTGCCAGAGGGTGAAACGAACATTGAATGAACTCGATTCTGAATCAAACTCGGAACGACACGTGATTCCGAAGCTCACAAGCTTTAATAGGTTTCGGGCTCGCGAATATATTTAAGTTAGAAGAGTGATTCGAGGGTCGATTGACGAAAAGAATAATGGAACGGGCACGTTTCGGCGAACGATCAACTATCGGAGAGCGAAGAACGGGCTTCGTCGAGTCGGGACGAATCGTGGATAAAAGTACGTCGCGTAAATAAAAAGAGAAACGCGATCGTTGCGAGGTTCACCGTGGGACGTTTCGAACTCTTGTTTTGGACAGAAGAACGATCCGAGAAACAGTATTTTCCAATCATATGACAGACTATCAGAGCATTCGATGAAGAAATGGAGGATTTTCTCTAAAATGCAATGTTGGAACGAGCGAGTTGGAACGAGTCAGCAGGATGGATGCGATCGTCGATCGCACACGTATGCATTTATTAAGAACTTACAGGACGGATGATGGCGAACAAGCGCAGAGTACGTTCCGCATAGTATGCCGGAGCGTATACCCGTTGCACACATACGCGTATTCGTACCACATTCTCACACGCGGCCAACGAAGAAGAGGCACATACACATCCGCCGACTGGCTACGGCGACGGATAGGAAAGAGAAACAGAGGGCCAGCGAACGTGTAGTTGTGTAGTTGTGTGGTTGTGTAGTTGTGCGGGTTAACACAAATATACTGATAGTAGGCTAGTCACACACTCGTATACACACGGATCGTGCTAGCGAGGCTAGCACAGTCACATAGAGACATATACATAGTCGACACACGGCGCAACGAGGTGAGACAACACTCGTTGTTTACGTTCTAACATCCGAACTAGAGCCGAACTAGATACACGGATAATATCAAGATATGTCCCTCAATGGCAAGGACCTACTGGGATTTCCTTACTCTGCTTGTGACATCCGAAACCTCTCGCATGATTGCCTCGAACGCCGCTCTTTCCTGCGCTTCCTTCTGTTTGTGTAGCGCGATCTTGTCACTGAATTTCCGTGGATTCGCCATGATGGCTGGGCACCAGATCTTCCGACACTCGCGAGTATCGTGCACCTACTATCGTGTGCCCTCTACCTCCTCGCACGTTTCCTTTTTCACCGATCGCACCAATAAGAGCTCCCCTAAATTTCACCACGAAAGAACCCGTAACCTACTGCCTTCTGGATGGCACTGCCGATCACTGATACGCAAGATTATGCGGCGCAGCGCGCCACGCGCATCGCGCAGGAGCTGTTTTTCGCGGGCTCATTGGTCACACCGATCCCCCACCATGTTATCGTACCCGCAATAAAAAACTGACGATACTTTTACGAGGTGTCCCGAAAAGCTCGCTCTTTCGTTTCTTCCTACAACTTACTACATTGTGGATAAAACAGATTAATATGCACGTTTTTTTTTTTTTTTTTTTTTTTTTTTTTTTTTT